>JAMYXO010008583.1:0-10682 GCA_033310375.1 Conus canariensis
TTTGTGGCAAAGTTTCAACAAATCACTTCTACCTGGAGCAAAGATGTTGTGAAAGGAAATCCTCCCCAGGACCCATCGGACTGTTGTTTGTAAAGTTTTGAAGGGGACTATTACTATGTTGATTGACTTCCAAAAGGATTATTAAAAATTTTTTAATCCCAAACGATGGGGGACCCAGGGTCACGATGAACGTTTGTAAAGGCCAGTTGTACAACATTGTTTCCACATAAGTTTTATGTAATGCCTCCCCCCCCCCCCCTCCCTCCCTCCTTTTCTCTCCAGCCTCACCCCTACCCCTTTCCCCAAAATCCCATTCCTCCAAGTACGTTTTTGTGAATGGGCCTTAAAGCCTAAACCACATTAAACTTTTCGCATTCGTATTCGTTTTTATCTCTCTCTCTTTCTCCTCTCTTCTCTTTTCCTTCTCTCCTCTCTCTCTCTCTAAAAATCAAAATTGAATATATATAAAATTTAATACCTAAGTACCTAAATAAATGCCTTTTAAAAAACCCAAATGATAAATAATAAATATGAAATAGGAAGAAAAAAAAGTAAATAAAATATAAATAAAAAAATAAATGAGGAAAACGAAAGAAATATTTGATATACCGTGAAGATTTAGAAGAGATTAAAAACTTCGTCGAGGATAACATAGACGTCGTCACAATTATCCCAACAGAGAAAGATAAAAAAAAAGGAAGAAGAAAGAAACGAAGGAAGGAAGGAAGGGAGGAAGGAAGGGAGTAAAAGAAACCAAAAAAGCAAGAGGAAAACCAAATGGAGAAGAAAACCCCCAAAGTTGCGTGGTGGGTAAGTGGAAAAGAAATAGTTGATTACTTAATTGTAGTTAGTCAGTTTTTTATTCTCAAATTTATAACCATCTTTTTCATAACACATGGACACAATCCCCCCCCGTCTTACATTTCGTTTTTTATTTCTTTCCCTTATCTTTTCCATTTCCATCTTTTCTTTTTTTCCCCTTTTTTTTTGTACTCTGTTGATTTATTCATTTATTCTTTTTAATTGTCTTAATCTGTAAGTACATACACATTTTTTTTTTGATTGTTTGTTTAAAGACAATTTTACAAATTTTAGAGCAAGAGAGCCTCGTTACAAAAACTACCTCCCTAACTAACTACCGCCAAAACTAACCTTCCCAATCATTCCTGACATAACTAACAAATTTAACTTGTCTTCACATTTCTTGTATTTTTTACATTTTTTTTTCTTTGTTCTGCCGGGATTCAAACCCCCGCAGCTTTTGGAAGGGTGGGCCCCCAAAGGGCGTCCCCTTTTCGCAGACGGATGTCTTACCCCATGCTAACAGACACCTATTCTACTTTTGAAAATTTTTAAACCCTTTTATAAAGTTCTTTTTTGTCCTCCCAAGCAGCAGCTATTTCAAATTTTCAGTTTTTTTTCCTACACAAGTCTGTCTTATTCTTTTTATAGTCTCCCCCGTAACTGTAGAAAGTATGTGAATCGGGGCATGCACAAAAATGACCAACCCCCCATTAAAAATCGAAGGCAAAGGAAACCCACATTGTCGGCGTCCTGGGTAAAATTATAACCGTGATTCCATTCACCTTACTACCACAGCTCCAGCTGTGTATTCGAGAATTTTTTCCCCTTCCCCGCTAAACAGGGATACCACTGTGAAACACTGAAGAAGCCAAGGTTTGGTAAGGCAGTCTTTTTTCATCTCCTTTTTGGTTTATTTTTGCCAACTCCCAAAACCCGTTTGTTCTATGGGGCTGATGCATACAGCAAACAAATTTTTTTTATATGATAAAAATGTGCTGACAAAGATCACGTTTACCTGCTCTGTTCCCCCGCTTTGTATGACACTCAAAACAATGAATGGCAAATCAAAATGAAACTGTGTGGGGGCGAATACAAAAATTTTGTGATTGTGTGCAATACTTGAGAAAAAGTCCGTAGCAGAACAGATTTCCATAGACTGTAAGTGTAAAAACTACTAGGCGAAGAACAGGAAAAAAGATAAACCGAAACGTGATTCAAAAAACCCATGCATTTTTCCCCACACAGAGCACAAAATTAATGCTAGAAAAATCAAAACATATGTGGCGCAGACAGCGCCTAGCTCACTACAGAAACTAATGTGCAGCGCACACAGAATCTTGTCAAAAAAAACATTCCACACAAATAAAGGCAACAAAATGAGGAAAGAGGGGAAAAGTTGGTCAATTCCTCCGTGTTTGGCGAAGTTTTTCAACAAATCATTCTACCGGACAAAGATATTGTAAAGGAAATCCTCACCAGGATCCCCTCGTGACTGTTGTGTTGTTAAAGTTTTGAATGGACATTACTATGTGTGTTTTTCAGCCCCAAAGGATTAGTTACAAATATATTTAATACCCGATTTTTGGGATGCATGTCACGAGAACGTTTTTAAAGGCCAATTGACAACGTTTTTTCCACATACCCTTCGTTATGTGGGCTCCCTCCCCCCTCCATTTTTTTCCCCAAACCCCTCACCCCCACCCCGTCCCCCCCCACCCCTTCCCCCATAGTCCTTTTTTTTGAAAGGGCCCTTAAAAAACCTAAACCCCCATTAAACTATTGCATTCGTATTGTACTCTCATTCTCTCTTTTTCTCTCTCTCTCTCTCTCTCTCTCTCTCTCTCTCCTCTCACTCTCACTCTCCCCCTCCCCCTAAAAAGTCAAAATTTTGAATACAAAAAGGAAATTTTAAAACCCAAGTACCTAAATAAATGCTTTTATAAATAAACAAAAAGATTAAATAAAATAAAGAAGAAATAAAAAAATAAATAAATAAATATTAATAAATAAATAAATGAGGAAAAACGAAAGAAATGTTTGATAACCGTGAAGATTTTAGAAGATGTTAAAATTTTCACGAGGAAACGACGTTGTCACAATTAACCACTGAGCAAATGATGAAAAAAGGAAAAGAAAAGAAACAAAGGGAAAGGAAAGGGAAAGGAAGGGGGGGGGAAAAGGAAGGGAGGAAAAAACCAAAAAAAAACAAGAGAGATAAACACAATGGAGAAGAAAACCCCAAATTCTGCGTGGTGAGTAAGTGAAAAAAAAAAATAATTGATTATTTAAATTAGTAGTTATCTTTTTCTTTTATTCTCATTTTAAAATCTTTTTCTTAAAAAATATCTTCATGGTAATCAATCCCCCCTTCTTACATTTCGTTCTTATTTTTTTTCCTTTTATCTTCCTTTTTTCCATCTTTTTCCTTTTTCCCTTTTTTGTATCTGTGAATTTTTCTTTTATTCTTTTTTTGTCTTTTTATCTGTAAGTAATACACATTTTGTTGTTTTTTTTTTTTGTTGTTTTTGTTGTTTTTTTGTTTTAAAGACAATTTTCAAAGTTTGAGACAGAGAGAGCCCTTTTACTACTTGTAGTGTGGTAGAATCCAAAAAAAAAAAAAATCCTAACTAATTAAACACTAACTATACCTGACTAAAAACTAAATTCACATTTTGTGTTTTTTTCACATTTTTTTTTTTTTTTGTTTGCCGGATTCGCCCCGCAACTTTTTGGGTGGGTGGGCGTTGAAGACGTGCCTTTTTGCAGCGGATGCCTTCCCCCCGTGCTAAAAAAGACCACCTTTCTACTTTTTAGAAATTTTCCTTATAAAGTTCACTTTTGTTCCTCTCCAAGCAGCAGTTGTTAAATATTCAGTTGTTTCCTACACAAGCTGTTTTTATGTTGGTTTTGAGTCTCCGTCAACTGTAAAAGTATTGAATCAGCAGGGCCAACATGAGCAAAACCCCCTGTCAAAATGAAGGGAAAAGGAAACCACATTGTCGTCGTCCTGGGGTTTCAATACTAAACCGATGTTTCCCATGCACCTCACTACCCCCCAGTCCCATGCTGTGAATCACAGAATGTGCCTCTTCCAGCTAAACAGGGATAACATGTAAAAAACACAGAAGAACCCAAAGGGGTTTAGGCAAGGGCAGTCTTTTCATCTCCAAACTGGTTTTTTTTTTGCCAACTCCCCCAGTTTGTTCTAGGGTGCTGATGCTGACAGTAAACAAATTGTTTATACTGTAAACTTTAGGACAAAGACATCGTTACCTGCCTCTTTTCCCCCAGTCTTTGTATGACCTCAAAAACAATGAAGGGCAAATCAACATGAAACTGTGTGGCACCAATACAAGTTATGATAGGTCCATGACTGGAGAAAAAGTGCGTACGAAACAATTTCCAAAGACTTAAGTTAAAAACTACTGAAGGCGATGAAAAGGGGAAAAAGACACAACCGAACGTGATTCAAACTCGATGCTTTTACCCGGGGCACAGGCACAAAATTTAAAGCAAGAACACAAGCCATGGGCCAGACCGGCTACTACTACAGAATCAATGTGCAGCAGCACACGAATTTGTCAACAAAACATTCCCACAAATAATGGGAACAACTGAGGAAAAGGAAAAGCTGGTCAATTCCCCCGTGTTTGTGGCGAAGTTCAACAAATCACTTCTCCCTGGAGCAAAGTTTGTGAAAGGAAACCCTCACCAGGACCCATCGTGACTGTTGTGTTTTTAAATTTTGTAAGTGGACAAATTACTATGGGGGATTGCAGTCCAAGGGAATTAGTTACAAATTTATTTAATACCCGATGTGGGATCCATGTCACGATAAACTTTTGAAAGGCCAATTGTACAACGTTGTTTCCACATACGTTTGTGTATTGCCCCCTCCCCCTCCATTTCTCCCCAGCCCTCACCCCTACCCCGTTTCCCCCACCCTTTTCCTCCATAGTCCGTTTTTGTAAAGGGGCCCCTAAAAACCTAAAACCACATTAAATTTTTATTCGCATTCGTATTCTTTTTTCATTCTCTCTCTCTCTCTCTCCCCTCTCTCTCTCTCTCCTCCCCCCTCTCCCCTCTCTCTTTCTCTCCTCTCTCATTTGGTGTCTCTATCTCATGTGTCTCTCTAAAAAGTCAAAATTTTGAAAAAATATATAAAAAAATTGAACCAAAGAAACCCCCAAAATAAATGCCTTTATAAATAAAAAAATGATAAATTAAAATAAATAAGAAATAAGAAAAAAATAAGAAAAAAAGATATAAAGTAAAAAATAAATGGGGAAAAAAACGAAAGAAATTTTTATTTTTACCATAAAAGATTTTAAAGAAAATTAAAACTTATCGGGATAAATACACGTTGTCACAATTATACCACTAGACAAATGATGAAAAAAGACGAAAAAGAAAAAAACAAAGGAAAGGGAAAAAAGGAAAGGGAAAAAAAGGGGAAAGGGAGGAAGGGGGGGGAAAAAGAACCAAAAAAGAAGAGAATAAACAAAATGGAAAACAAAACCCCAAAATCGCGGGGTGGGTAAGTGAAAACAAATTAGTTGATTTACTTAATTAGTATTATCATTTTCTATTATTCTCAATTTTAATCATTTTCTCATAATATCTTCATTGGTACATAAACCCCCCTGTCTTAATTTCGTTCTTAATTTTTTTTCCTTATCTTCCTATTTCCATTTTTTTTCTTTGTCCTTTTTCTGTACCTGTTGTTTTTATTAAATTTATTTTTTTTTTATTGTCTTTTTTATGTAGGTACATACACATTTTTTTCTTTTTTTTTGTGTTTTTTGTTTAAAGACAATTACAAAGTTAGAACAGAGAGAGCCTTTTGCTACTTGTATCGGGTAGTTTTCCAAAAAAAAAAATATCTAACTAATAATTAAACAGCTAATTAAACAACTAACTAACTACCCTTTCTCGAATACATTACGACAAAATAACTAATTTAACTTGTCTTCACATTTTTTGTATTCTTTCACATTTTTTTTCTTTTTTTTCTGGGGATTTGAACCCGCAGCTCTTTTGGATGGGGGGGGTCTGAAGGCGGCTTTTTGCAGCGGGTGCCTTACCCCAGTGCTAACAGACACCTATTCTACTTTGAGAAATTATGCCTTATAAAGTTCACTTTTGTTCCTCTCCAAGCAGCAGCTAGTTCAAAAATTCAGTTGTTTTCCCACACAAGTCTGTTTGTATGTCTTTATGAGTCTCCCGCAACTGTAGAAAGTATGTGAATCAGCACTGCACAACATGACGCAAACCACCCGTTCAAAATCGAAGGGAAAAAAAAACATTGTCGTCGTCCTGAGGTTCATACTATAATCAATTATTCCAATGACCTTTACTACCACAGCGCCCATGCTGTGTATCGCAGAATGTGCCTTCCAGCTAAACAGGGATAACGCGTGAAACACAGAAAAAACCCAAAGGGGTAGGAAAGGGCAGTCTTTTCATCTCCACGGGTTTATTTTTTTTGCCAAATCCACCCGTTTTTTTCTAGGTGTATGCTGACAGTAAACAAATTTTTTATACTGAAAAACATTTAGCTGACAATAATCTTTGTTTTCCTGCCTCTTTCCCCGGGTCTTTTGTATGACACTAAAAACATAAATGGAAATCAACTGAAATTGTTGGCGCCAATACACAGTTAGTGATAGTGGGCATGCGTGAGAAAAAGTGCGTAGCAGAAAAGATTTCCATATGACTGTAATGTAAAAACTACTAAAGGCGATAAAAGGGAAAAAATGATACAACCGAACGGGTTCAAAACGATGCATTTACCCGACACAGGCAAAAAATTTATGCAGAACATCAAGCACTGGGCACAGACAGGGCCTAGCTCACAACAGAAATAATGTGCAGCAGCACCAGAATCTTGTCAACAAAACATTCCACACAAATAATGGAAAAACTGAGGAAAGAGGGAAGAGTTGGTAAATCCCTCCGTTTTTTGTGGCGAAGTTCAAAAAAATCACTTCAAAATGGAGCAAAGTTGTTGTGAAAGGAAATCCTCACCAGGACCCACTGACTGTTGTGTTGTAAAGTTGTGAAGTGGACTATTACTATTTGATTGACGTCCAAGGATTAGTTACAAATATATTTAAACCACAGTGGGATCCATGTCACGATAAACGTTTTGTAAGGCCAATTGTAAAACGTTGTTCCACATACTTTTTTCGTGTATGTGCCCCTTCCCCCTCCTTTTTTCTCCCCAGCCCTCACCCCACCCCCTTCCCCCATCCCATTCCTCCATTAGTTTCCCTTTTTTTGAATGGGCCTTAATAACCTAAACCAATTAAACTATTCGCATTCGTATTCGTTTTTTCTACTTCATTCTCTTCTCTCTCTTTTTCTCCTCTTCCTCTCTCTCTCTTTTCTCTCTCCCTCTCTCTCTCTCTCTTCTCTCTCTGTGTCTCTAACTCACTGTGTCTCTCTAAAAAGTCAAAATTGAATATATTAGAAAAATTATACCTAAGTACCCAAAAAAATGCCTTTATAAAAAAACAAATGAAAATTAATAAATATAGAAATAAGAAGAAAAATAAGTAAAAAAATATTAAGTAAATAAATTAAATGAGGAAAACGAAAGAAATATTTTTTTATATACCATGAAGATTTTTGAAAAGATTAAAAATCTCGAGGATAAAATACACGTTTCACAATTATCCACTAAAAGCAAATGATGAAAAAGTGAAAGAAGAAAGAAACGAAGGAGGGAAAAAGGGAAAGGAAGGGAGGAAGGAAGGGGGAAGGGAAAAAAACCAAAAAAGCAAGAGAATAAACAAAATTGGGGGAAAAAAAACCCCAAATCTGCGTGGGGGGTAAGTGAAAAAAAAATTAGTTGATTACTTAATTGCTAGTTTTTCATTATTATTTTCAAATTTTTAAAACATCTTCTATAATATCTTCATGGTACTCAATCCCCCCTGTCTTACATTTCGTTCTTATTTCTTTCCTTATCTTCCCATTTCCATCTTTTCTTTGTTCCTTTTTCTGTACTCTGTTGATTTATTCATTTTTATTCTTTTTTTTGTCTTATTTAGAGGGACAACACATTTTTTTTTCTTTTTTTTTGTGTGTTTTTTTTTAAAGACAATTACAAAATTAGAGACAGAGAAGCCCCTTTGCTACTTGTAGTCTGGTAGAATCCGAAAAAAAAAAAAAAATCTAACTAACTAATTAAACACTAATTAAACAACTAACTAACTACCTGACAAAACCCCTTACTCAAACTAAAATTACTGCTAACAAAACTAACTTGTCTTCCATTTTTTGTTTTTCTTTCACATTTTTTTTTTGTTCGCCGGGTTTTGAACCCGCAGCTCTTGGATGGGGGGCGTCTAAAGGGTGTCCTTTTTGCAGACGGATGTTTTAAAAACCCCCATGCTAACAGACAACCTATTCTACTTTAGAAATTTAGCCTAAAAAAGTTCACTTTTGTTCCTCTCCAAGCAGCACTAGTTCAAAAAATTCATTGTTTCCTACACAATTCTTTTTTTAGTCTGTTTTGAGTCTCCCCCCCAACTGTAGAAAGTATGCCGAACTCGCATCACAACATGACGTACCACCCGTTCAAAATCGAAGCAAAGGAAAAAAAACATTGTCGTCGTTTCCTGGGTTCAAAACTATAACCAATTATTTTCCCTATCACCTTTCTTTCACAGCGTCCATGCTGTGTTCGCAGAAGTGCTCTTCCAGTTAAACAGGGGTAACGCTTTGGAAAACAGAAAAAGCCAGGGGTAGGCAAGCATTTTTCATCCCTCTGTTTATTTTTCCCCCCAAAAAAAATCCACCCATTTTTTTTTTCATGGTGGATGCTGCAGTAAACAAATTGTTTATACTGATAAAAATGTTCTGACAATATCATTTTTTTTCCTGGCCCGTGTTCCCCATCTTTGATGACACTCAAAACAATGGAAAAGGCAAATCAACATGAAAATTGTGTGGCGCCAATACACATTAGTGATAGTGTGCCAACTGTAAAAAAGTGGTAGCAGAAACAGATTTCCATATGACTGAAAGTTTTAAAAAACTACTGAAGGCGAGAAAAAAATGATACAACCGAACGGTTTTCAAAATCGATGCATTTACCGACACAGCACAAAATTTTGCTAGAACATCAAGCACATGTGGCACAGACGGCCCCTTTGCCACACAGAAACTAATGTGCGCAGCAACAGAATCTTTCAACAAAACATTCCACACAAATAATGGCAACAACTGAGGAAAGAGGAAGACTTGGTCAATCTCCTCCGTGTTTGTGGCGAAGTTCAACAAATCACTTCTACCGGAGCAAAGATGTTTGAAAGGAAATCCTCCCAGGACCCATCGTTACTGTTGTGTTGAAAAGTTGTGAAGTGGACATTACTATTTTGATTGACATCCAAGGAATTTTTGTTACAAATATATTTAATACCCCGATGTGGGATCCATGTCACATGAACGTTTTTTAAAGGCCAATTTTTACAAAGTTGTTTCCACATGTTTTTTGTATGTGCCTTCCCTCCCCCCCCCTTTTTTCCCCACCCTCACCCCCCCCCCGTTCCCCCATCCCATTCCTCCATATTCCGTTTTTGTGAATGGGCCTTAATAACCTAAACCACATTAAATTTCGCATTCGTATTTGTATTCATACTTCATTCTCTATCTCTCCCTCTCTCTCTCCTCCTCTCCTCTCCCCCCCTCTCCTCTCTCTCTCTCTGTCTCTGTCCCGTATTTACGTGTCCATAAAAAGTCACAAATTGTATATATATGAAATTGTACCTAAGTACCCAATAAATGCCTTTTTAAATAAACAAATGATAAATTAATAAATAAGAAATAAGAAAAAAATAAGAAAAAGATATATAATAAATAGAAAATGAGGAAAACGAAAGAAAATTTTTTGATTACCATGAAGTTTTTTAGAAGTTTCTTAAAACTTCATCGGGGATAACATACACGTTGTCACAATTATACCACTAAGCAAATGATGAAAAAGACAAGAAGAAAGAAAACAAGGAAGGAAGGAAGGGAGGAAGGGAAAGGAGAAAAAGAACCAAAAAAAAGCAAGAGAGATAAACAAAATGGAGAACAAAAACCCCCAAAACTTTTGTGGGGGGGTAAGTGAAAACAAATTAGTTTATTACTTTAAATTAGCTAGTTAGTCAGTTTTTATTATTTTCCCAATTATAATCATCTTTAAATTCTTCATGGTACACAAATCCCCCCCTGTCTTACATTTCGTTTTATTTCTTTCCTTATCTTTCCCTTTTTCCCTCTTTTCTTTGTTCCTTTTTTTTGTACTCTTTATTTATTTATTTTTCTTTTTATTTTTATTTATGTAGGTACATACACATTTTTTTCTTTTTTTGTGTGTTTGTTTAAAGACAATTACAAAGTTAGAGACGAGAGAGCCTTTTTGGTACTTGAAATCTGGGGAGAATCCGAAAAGAAAAAAAAATCTAACTAATTAAACAGCTAAAACTACCTGACTAACTACCTTACTCTTTAAAACTTACTGACTAACTAACTAATTTTAAATTGTCTTCACATTTTTTGTATTCTTCACATTTTTTTTTTTTTTTCTTCCGGGATTTGAACCCCAGCTCTTGGGTGGGGTGGGGGTCTAGGCGTGCCTTTTTGCAGACGGATGTTTACCCCCGTGCTAACAGACACCTATTCTAAATTTGAAAATTATGCCTTATAAAAATTACTTTTGTTGCTCTCCAAGCACAGCATTTTAAATATTCAGTTTTTTTCCTAAACCAAAATTGTTTGTATGTCGTTATTGGTTTTTCCCGTCAACTGTGAAAGTATGCTGAATCAGCACTGCACCATGACGCTACCACCCCTTCAAAATCGAAGGGAAAGGAAAAAAAACATTT
>JAMYXO010008584.1:0-10681 GCA_033310375.1 Conus canariensis
TGTGTATCAGTTTAGTTTTGCAAAAAGATATGCAAGAATGTAACCTTTTGTTTTTGGCTTGAAAAAGTAATGAAAAAAGAGCGAGTAAGTGTTTTTCCCATGCCCCAAATTATGGGAAATGCAGAAAGTATACATAGGACTGATTTTACATTGTTAAAAAGGTATGTGCTTTGGGAAAAATTTGGGGGAAAAACACAACTCACCAGACACAAAAAGTGTGCCCCCTTCAAGAAAGCTGCTGCTTCTGCGAAGGTTGCTGAAATAACCCCCCCATTCAAAAAAATTTTTTTTGCACAAACAAAAAATTATTTGCCTCGTTTTTCCAAAAAACAAAAATCTGTCATTGGTAAAAAACAAGGGAAAAAAAAACCCCGCAATTACAAACAAAGAAAAGAGTTTAAACCATCCAAATCAAACCCCCCCACCCCCCCCCTTTCTTTCCCCCCCCCCTTTTTTCCCCCCCCCAAAAAAAAAGAGAGGTCCATTTCTTCAACCTAATAGATCTAGTTTTTTAAAGTTTTTTTTGTGATGTTGTGTTTTAAAAAGGCTCAGTTTCGTCCTACTACACACAGGTAAAAGGTTCAATATTTTTGCCTGTAAAAAAAAATCTCGTTTTGCCTTTTTTCTTCCCGGGAAAACCATATTTTCTTCCATCAATCAGTTTTGCAAAACAGAACGCAGTACACTTTTGCCCCCAAAGTTTACTGCGGTTTTAATTCACATGAAAAAATGAAAGAGAATGTTCCCCAAAAAATTTTTTTTTTTTCGTTATGTGCGCATACTCAACCCTTTTGCACGAAGGATTAAGCTTTTTTAGTCCCAGAAAAAACCCCCCTGGATCCCCCAAAATAGATCTTTTTTTAATCAGAAAACGTGGGGTTTCACTTGCATGAAATAAAAAATAAAAGTTTTTGTGCTGTGTGATTTTCTTCGATGGAAATTTTATTTTATTTAAAGCATAGTTTGACGGGGGGCAGTGATGCTACTTGACTGTTTTGAAGAAAAAAAATTTCCTCTACATTAAAAAATGAAATTTTTTTTCCAGTACACTTGTGTATGGACTAGAGCGCATCTTCCTGTTAGGCATTTTTCAGATTTTAAAAATGGCATTTTTTTTTTTTTACTTTCTGTGCATTTTTTGCCTTTTATATACATAAGCCCAAATTTTAATATGAATTGTCACTAAGCAAAGCTCCCCCTGAGATGGAATGTAAAATTTTCCTTTTTTTGGCAAAATTTTTAAGAAAAAGGAAAAAGACTAAAGAAAAAAAAAAACTACAACCAAAATCAATGGCTCCTGCCATGCCCTGGGGAATGTCTTGATCTGCCCCGGAATTTTGCCATGGGGCCCGGCCAGATAGGGGCCCCTAACTTATATGTCGACGGAAAAATTACTTTCAACGAGATTTTAAATCCTGGGTCAAACCCTGTGGGTTCAGCGCATTCATTTCCTTTTCCCATATCCTCTGGGGGTTTTTTTTTCTCGGTTTTTTTTTTCCTACGAAGTATCTAGAAAGAAAGGGTGAAGGTAAGTAAAAAGAGGGATTCCCCCCTTCTTGTGCCCATTTTCTTGAATAACCCCCAACCCTTCTGCCCCATGCCCCCCAAACACGTGGGGCACAGACAAACAAAAAAAAAAAAAAACAAAACCCCCAATAAAATTAAAACTGTAAAAATATTAAAAGGCCATAAACATGATGAAGTCAACCCCACACGCCCCCAACACATACACCTTGACAAAAAAATAAAGTGGACAAAACAGGCACGAAAACGTTTGCTTCCCCACACATACAAAAAACCCCAAGAGGGAACCAAACCCCCCTACGTAGCAGACAATTTTTGGGGGTACGACCTTTGTAGAGCATGGGGGCCGGTTTTTCCCCTGTTCAGTCTGTCAAAAGAAAAATTCAGTGTCTTTTTGGAGAGTGTCTGTCAGCCGGGGAAAAATGTTGGACGACGAAACTTTCCTTTTCGTTGGAAGTTGTGTTCATTGAAACGTTCCCCCAATGGCTTTTGTTTTTGATCTAACCCAGGGCGAAATAATGCCCTAAATTCCTCGTTTGTCGTTACCCCCCCCTCACCCACGCAAACCACGAGGTTAAAAGGTTAATCTCGGCATATGGATCCTGCAAGCAACGGAACCTTTGTGCTTAAACAAAGGGGTAGGTCACTTTTTCCCCGTTACCCCCACAAATTGTAAGTACGGCCCCCCCGGTGGTGTTCATGAAGGGAAACCCCAACTGCTCAGGACAGGGCCTTTGCCCACTGTTTTTACTGCCAATGCCCCCCCTCCCACTTCCCCCACAAAAAATCCCCACTTACCAATGGGAAAGTACCTGACATTTCGGGGGGTTCACCCAAAATTTTTTTTTTTTTTGTTTTTTCTTTTCCCCAAACTTTTTTTTTTTTTTTTTTCTACACACTCTATCGGTTTTTCCATTTTATTTATGGCAACAGGAAATTGACATTGGCAATTTTTTCATGTGGAATGTTTTGGCACCCCTTAAATGTTTTTTTTTTTTTCCCCCCCACGTGATGTTGTGCCCCCTTTTCTGCACAAAGTGGGGTTTTGTTTTTCCTTCCCCCAAAGTCTCCACTGTGCTTAACACCTTTTCCCCCTTTCCGGCCCCAAAAACCCTCCAAAAATTTCCCCCCCTTTCCCTTTTGGAGTTTTCAAAAAAAAAAGTTGGGGTTTCTTTATTAGCCAATAACACCCCCTTTTTTTTTTTTTAAAATTGTTATTTTTCAGGTCCCCTTAAAAAATAGGTTTTTTCTGCAATTGTTTTGGCTTTTCTTTTTAAAAAAGGCTTGACATGTTCCTTCCTATAATGCTGAAGATTCAAGAATGATGATGAAAGTGTTTTTACGAGGAGGTTACTTTTTTCCTGACCGACATTTTTTGGAACTTGCCCCAAAAGGGAAAACAAGATTTTTCCTTTAAAAAAACAATTTGCTTGTGCTTTCATTGCGACATGAGTGTCTTGGTTTGTTGGCAAGGGGGGGTATGTTGTTTTTTGTGTTTAGTTTTTTTGTGTGAAAGGTGCGCGTGGGTTGTGGGGTTGTGTGGGGGGTTTTTGTTTGGGGTGTGTGTAAAATATATTCATGTTATTTGCCATAACAAAACCATTTTTGTGAGCGGCCAGTGGTTGTTTTGCCCCTTCAAATTTTGAAAGTGCAAAAATTTTGAGCCTTTGGGGAGCATGGTACCTCCACAGTGGGGTTGGGGGGCATGTGAAAAATGGGGAAAAAGTCTCACATCTACAAAAATCTAATCAAATACAAATCCCCCTCAAAATTCAAAAAAAAAAAAAAAAAAATGTACAAGACAATTTTTTAAAATTTAAACATCTAACAGGGAGAACAAAAAAGAGAGAAGGGGGGGAATTGATTCTGAACCCTGTCCGACATGACTTTAAGGCTTGGGGCCCTTATCAGCCGTTTAAAATTTCTATGCATTTTTTGCTCCCTGACTAAAAATGTCCCCTTTTCATGAAAAAAAAAACAACACAGTGAGCATCCAACCCCTGCCCCCCAGACAGCAACAAAAAAAGTGTAACTCGCTGTGAATTTTTGACCCTGAATTTTAAAAAGTGCAGGTCTCAGCCCCACAACCCCAAAATGAACTGGGCCAGCCCCCCACACTTCATGGTCTAATATCATTTTCCTCCCCTCAATCCTTTGCACCAAAAGGTAAAGTAAAATGTTTATATTTTAATTTTTATAAAAAACTTTTAAAGTGGGTTTAAAGTTTTTGGTTTCAACCCCCCCAAAAAGTAACTTTACTAAAGTATGTATGTTTATTGGATTTAATCCCCCTTTTTTTTTTTTTTGTTTTTTTTTTTTTTTCCCCCTTTCCGTTTTTAGGAAAATCTTAAATGCTTTTTAGGGAAAAACATGGACCAAAAAAAACGCAAAAAGCTTCAAACAAACAAACAAGGGGCAAAAAGTCTTTTTTCCCTTACAACACAACCAACACTAAAATAAAAACAAAAACCTGGAGCAAAAAAAAAGCGAAGCGGTGGCAAAAAGGAATGGAAGAGTGCCCCCCCCTGACCACCACACTTTCTGGAAGAGAAGAGGGGACTTTCCCCTCCACCCAGCCCCGAGAACCGTCTTTGGTTTGCTGGTGTAAACTTATGCAATCTTTTGATTTTCACACCCCACTCCCCCACCTTTCCAATTTAAACAAAACGAAAAAAAAAAAACCCAACAAATTTTCCCCCTGCTGTTGGCCCAAAAGTTTTTTACAAAATTACCTGTACCTGAAAAAAAACAGTAATGGGTTTCTTTTTTAAAAAAAAAAAAAAATCCTAAAAAAAAAAAGGTTTTTAGGCTCGCCTTTTAAAGCTGTTTTTCAATGGAACGGGTTAAAAACAAAATAAAACAAAACCCCCTTTTAAAAAGGAGGAAGACCCCCTCTCCCCCACAAATACTTGAAAAGTTCTTAAAAAAAAGGGTTTGTGAAAGTGCAATTTGGGTTATAAAAAGTGTACAGGCAGACACTTTATTGGACATGAAAGAAAAAGGAGGGAAGCTGGAGGGGGGGGGGGGGGGGCAACACAAATGAGAAAGACTTTCAGAAAATGAGGAGATGCAAAAGGGAAACCCATGGCAACACCACTTCCTTGAGAGAAAAAACTGCCCCAAGTTTCAATCACTGCAAGAAACTGTGATGAAGAAATGTACAATTTTATAAATTACAACACCAAAATGATACAAAAAACCCCCAAAGAAGGAACTGGTGTTTTAACCCCTATGGCCCCATTGTTTTAAAAAATTTTCTTCAGTTTTCCCGATACAAAAAACGACAAAATTTTTGGGAAAAATGGATTGCTTTCCCCCCCCTTTTTCCCTTGACATTTTAGTAGCCCTTTTTTGTCAATCAGAAAAAAAAAAAGAAACGGGTACAAAAGAAACAAAAAACCCAAAAATCATACGGTCTTCTTTTTTATTTTTTCCCCGTGCAGAAATAACTTTTTTCCAGCTTTTTTACAAAAAAACCAGGAGCAATGTGAAGCCAATCATCACCTACACTTAATACTAACATTACACTTCCCGTGCTTTTTTAAAATAATTTTTTTTGTCATGCTTTGTTATTCCTTATCAAAGGGTAAAAAATTTTTGTAACTGGTTTTTGTGAATTTTCCGTGCTTTTTTTGGGACCAAAATCCCCGACAGTATCTTTTACTTCCCCCAGGGAAAAATTTTCTTTGTATATTCATTCCCCCTTTTTAAACTCCCAGGGAAAATTTGGACCTTCACAACATTTTACAGGGGGGGGTTTTCTCTTGAAGCTTGTGGGCCTGAAGTGTGTAGAAAGGAAAGGGTGAGCCTGCATTCTCCAAAAAAAAAAACTGTCAACCTTCCCTGGGAGAACCAGGGGAACAAATTGGAGAAAGGAAAAAAATGGAGAGGGGCTTTCCCCTGTATGCTAGGGATGCAACACTAAATTTTAGTGTCAAACTTTCCCTCAGCCAAAACCCTCTTGGGAGAGGAGGCCACGGAAGACACCTTTTGGTGGGTTAGTTTTTCCCAAATTTTTTTCAGCCAAACATCTATGCCTTGGCCCCTTTCATCCAAAAGGACAGTGCCTGGAGGGCCCACCAAAGGGGGCTTGGTGATCCCACCCCTACATTGTGCCCCCACCAAAATGTTTGGTATTTTGGGATTTACCCCCTTGCACCCAGATTTTTGGTGTTGCATTTTTTCCCATGTCCAATTTTTGGTGTGTGAAATTTTTCCCCCTGCACCAGATTTTTAGGTGTGTTTCCCCTTTCCCCCCCCTGTACGCTGTTTGGGTGTGTGCATTACCCCCCTTTAAACCCGTTTTTTTTGTTGCATTCACCCTGTCCAGTGTTTGGTGTGTGCATTTAAAACCACTGTACCCTGTTTGGTGTGTGCAAATTTAACCATTGGGTTTCCCGCTGTTTGGTGTGTGAATTTACACCCCCCTGTCCAGCTGTTTTTGGGTGTGTGGGGATTACAACAATGTAAAGCTGTTAGGTGGTGCATTTCACCACTGTAAAAGCTTTTAGGGAAGTGCCTTTACACCCACTGTACCGTTTTGGGTGGGCTGTGATTACACCACTGTTACCGTGTTTTTTGGTGGGGGTGCAAAATTTCCACCCCTGTACCGTGTTGGTAGTGTGCATTAAACCCCCTGTACCAGCTGTTTGGTATGTGCATTACACCACTGTACCCTGTTTTTTGGGGGTTGCATTACAAACCAAGTAAACCACTGTTTAGGTGTGTGATTTACAACCCCCTGTAACCCCCTGTTAGGTGTGTGTTTAACCATGTACCAGCTGTTTGGTGGGGTGCTTAAACCATGTACCCGGTTAGGTGTGGGGCATTTTTAAAACCCTTTTTCCAGTGTTTGGTTGGGGCATTAAAAAACCACTGAAACCCGTGTTTTTGGGGTGGATTACCCCATTTTCCAGTGTTTGGTGTGGAAATTAAAACCCCCTGTACCAGTGTTAGGTGGTGCATTTTCACCAAAATGTCCCCTTGTTTAGGTAGTTTATTTAAACCCCTTTTACCAATGCTTGGTGTATGCATAAAATAACGAAACCCGTAAAATTTTTTACCCCTGCTTGGTGGGTGTGGTTTTACTTTTGTCTTTGTTGGTCCACTTGGTTCCCCATGGGTTTTTTACAAGGGCCCCGAAGGTCAATGACCCGGGGCTAGCCTCCATGTTTTTTTTAAAAGGGGATGCAACCCCCGTATTGGTGCATGATAATATTTTTTTTGTTGGTTTCCACCAAAAATCTCACATGTCTCCTTTCCCCTTATCAAACCCCAAACCTCCCACAAAAAAATGGCAACCAGAGAGTGCATTCCCACGATTCGATTGGCTCCAGGATTCCCAAAAACCCCTCCCCTCTCCTTCCCCTTCCCTTTCCAACACTCCATCCCTCTTTCCCCCTTCACCATTGGCCTGTGCATCTGTCAAAAAAAACCAGTGGCATTCTGTTTTCAGACAGTTTTAAGCAACAGTTTATTGACCTGGGCTTTGGAAAAAGGCTTGTCATGGCCAGTGGGGGAAAAAAGACCACAAAGGTTGTGCAGGACTTCCAGCAACAGTCCCCCCCCAAATTAAAAGACATGAAAAAAAACCCAAATTTTCAAAAGACCACAAGATGAAAAAATGTCTTAGACAAATGGGGCCGCCCCCCCACACACAAAAAACACCACACCACACCCCAAACACACCAAAACCACACACACAACCGAGCTGTATGTGTAAACAGAGTCCCTGAGAGCCCTTTATACCTCCCGTCCCCTGATTGTCTCCTTCTGTCCCCCCACCAAAACTGTGAAAAAACCCCCCAAAGATGATTTCCCCCCTCCCCTTTTTCCAAAAACCAAGGAAAAAGCTGAAAATGGCAACATGGCCACAAACTTTCATCCCCCCCCCAACATGAGGACCCAAATGTCCCTAACCTTCCCTCTTTCCCCCGCAAACAGGGGGGAGCAGTTCAATGATTTAAACTGGCCTTAAACCATAAAACCCTTATCAGGCCCAATTCAACGGCCCCACATGTAGCCAGTGCGGACACAAAACGATTTCCAAAAACCGCCCCCGACCACACAGAATAAAAATCACCCTTTTCCCTTTTCTATCACGCCTTTGGGGGGGGGGGGGGGGGGGGGGGGGGGGGGATATGGGCACAGAAAAAAACGTCCACAGCCAGAGTGAAGACGAGATAAAGAATGTGGCAGAAACCCGCCCCGGCATAGAGGGGCACACAGCAAAGTGTGAAGGAGAACCCATGGCCGAATACAGACCCCACGTGGGCCCCCAAGCATCCCCCCCTGCAAAAATCCAGTGGTCTATTCAAAAAGTGTGAACTCCCGACACAAAAACACCCCACTTCCCCCTATTAACCAACAGTGAGGACACCAATGCGCAACACTCATACAATAAAAACAGTACAGGGGGGCCAACACTCCCACTACAATAAAAAAAAGACTACTGGAGGACCAATGCTGCCCTGGAAGGGAAAGGGGAGGGGGGAAAAGGGGGGGAGGTGGTGGTAGAAAGGACATCCAAGATGCAGCTTATTAGGTTTTAATATCAAAAAAATTCATTTTGCCAAGGGTTTTGCATCGATACATCTTTTTAAAAAATAAAAAGGTCGCAAAAAAAATTTAAAAAACCCCAAAAAAATGTCCCAAAAAATAATGCATCTTCATTTTAGCAAAAAACCCCAGTTCTATGACATGAATCATGAGACCACACATATGAATTTTCGTTCATATAAACAAAAAATAATAACTGCACTAAAACACTTTGGGGGAATAAAAAAAAAAGAATTCAACAGAGGATTACTACCATCTTGACCCCCCCCTAGGCCCCTGAAACACCCAAAAACCCAAACTGGGCTTTACCCCCAAATTTACCAAAGGGTCTTTACCCAAGTTTCTTGGTTTTTTACCCCAGAAACCAGTTTTTTTACTCCAGATGCCTGAGTTTTTTAAAACAAAAACCGGGTTTTAAAAAGGATAATGGGTCATTGCCCCAGATCCGGGTCTTTGTCGGGATATGGGTCATTACTCCCAATATGGGGTCATTATTATTTTACGGGTTTTTTTTTAAAGTTACCGGGGTTACTGTTAGTAACGGGGTCTTTACCCCCATATCCCCCAGGTTTTTTCCCCCAAGTTCCGGGTTTTTTTAATCCAGTCAGCGGCCCCTTTGCTCCCAGATACACATTTCCCCAGCCCCCCTGCCAACCATTTACGCATTTTGCGAATTTTTTTACGCCCAGTGATAATTTTTTTGCCCTTAGGAATTTAGCCAAAAAATTTACGCATTTGAAGTTTAAAAAAAAAAAAAACAACAACAAAAAAAAAAACCAGACGAAAAAATCGGCTTTTGTACAGACCCAGCACGGGCCCCCCCCGTGCGTATACCAGTAATCTTCAAAGGGAAAAACATTTTTTTTGGGCGCCCCAAGTTTGTTTTCCCCCTTTTACCCTTCAGTGAAGTTGGCGTCTTTTGAAGTTTTTTGCTAAGAAAATGTCCCCAAAAAGTTGGGACAGAAATTCGGACAAAAATGCGGGAAAAAAAAAAAATTGGTCAAAAATTCCGAAAAAAAATATGGGAAAAACCCCCCCTACCCCTTTGGCCCTAAAGGTGTTAAATGTGCCGAGTACCATTTTCCCTCAAAATTTCCCCAAATTTTTTCCCATGGCAGGTGGTGGGTGTTTAAGCGTCACCTTGGTCACGCAAGCACATCGACTCCTTAACGCCCCAATTCTTTTCCCCCATCACCCCCAAATTTTTTTCCCGACTGTAGAAAACCTCAAAAAGGGATGAAATGAGGGGGAAAAGGGTTTTGGTTTGTTTGAAAAAAAAAGGTTTTTGTTCGCGCTTGATTAATCTTGTCTCTTTTAAATTTAAATTTCTGCCTCACTGACTTAAATTTTTTAATCATTTTTGGTTCTTTTGGGGGTTTTGGGAGGCTGCAACAGTTTTCGCCCCAGATCTGGTCTTTTCTCCCCGAATACAGGTCTTTATCCAAAAAAAACTTTTTCTAAAATACACGGTCTTTTTTGTGGTCTTATGGTCCCCCTTTTCTCCCCAAAAAGAAATGATCTTCAATCATGGTCTTTACTCCCCCATACATGGTCTTTACTTCAAGACATTTTGGTCTTTACTCCAGATATGGGTCTTTACTCCGGGGGCAAAAGGTCTTTACGCAGGATAAAAGGGTTTTTTAATGACAGCATTGTTACACCGAACCAGGTCTTTACTCCAAACACTGGTTTTTTACTCCCCGATCTGGGTTTTACTCCCCCGACAAAAATTTTACTCCGATCTGGGTCATTTTAATCCCCCGATAGGGGTTTTTTTACTCCAGATACTAGGGTTTTTTTCTCCCAGATACTGGGGGGCTTTACTCCGATATGGGGGCCCCTTTACAGAACAAGGAGGTTTTTTTTTAGGGGGGTAGATTCAGTAAGCCCCCGCCAGAGAAAAAAGCTTACAAAAACAAAAAAGCCTTTTAAAAGGGAAAGCCCCCCATAAGGGGGCTTTATGGGAGGGGGAAAGGGGTCCCCGTTTAAAAATGTTTGGTGTGATAAAAAAAAGATGATTATTAAAAAAGGCTGCTGTCATCTTAAACAAACAAAAACAATGATTTTTGCTCCCCTTTTTTCCAAGTACAAACATGCTGAAACAGACAAAAGGATTTTATTGAAGAAAGAAAAAAAGAATTCAGCTTCATTAAGACATTTTCCCTCAAAAACCAAATTCCGAGAAAATTTGAAAAACAAGACCCCCCCGGGGATAAACATAGCGGGCAAGACACATTATCATCAGTTCTGAAAAAAAAAACAAAAACCAATTATTAAAAAAAAGAATTAAAATGACCTATGGTTTTTTTTTTTGAACAATGATTACCCCTGAATAATTTAAAAATACTTTTATCTAGCGCAGTTTTCAAGGCCAAAAAAAAATTAAAAACCCACAACCATAACCCAACATAAATTTTCCCTTCTTTTTCCTTTTCCAGCTTTCTTGCAAACCCGACAGTTTTAACTTTGCTTAACCTTTTTTTTTTTCATTTTCCCCCCGCCTGAGAAAAAATGTCGGTGTCCACAGGACGCAATAAAAAAAACAGAAAAATTTGGGATTTCAGACCCCTTTTTTTTGACACCCCCCTTTTGCCCCAAA
>JAMYXO010008585.1:0-10680 GCA_033310375.1 Conus canariensis
TTTTTTTGTTTATTGTGTTTTGCGTTCCGATTACACAAAATATCAGACCAATTTTTTTTCCAAACCAAAAGTGAACTGTTATCAAAAGAACAGTTATTTTTTTCGACGAAATTTTTGTGAAATGGACACGTTTACATGGAAATTCGGATCAATTTAGAAACAGAATTTAAAGATTTTGTATCGAAAATGAAACGAAAAATTCCCTTTACAGACGGGTAACTTTTTGTGAAGTGGATTTTTTGAGGGATTTAGAAACCACTACTGATAAAGCGTCATATTTTTGCATTACCTATTTGTATGTTTTTGTATGAAAATAACTCGATCTGCAAATTATATTTCTTCGCTGGGGGGGGAATAATCTTCCATAAATCCATTCGAAGCGGCAGGGATGCACTTCCCCAAATGTTTGGGATGTTTTGGTTTTCCCCATAAAACCATCTTTTCCTCTGCCCTTGATTGAAAGTGACAGTGTGTATTTTTTGTTGGGACAAGGAACCCCCAAAATCCACAATGAACGTGGGTCTTATGGAAAATTGTGAAGCAACAAGGACGCTGTCCTTAAAAAAGCCTTTTTTAAGGGAATTTTGTGCTTTGAAAGGCACCGAATAAACCTAGAAGCCCACAGTTTTTGGGTAAACAACATGTGAGGGAAGGGACTAGAGTGGGGGAGATAAGATTCAGGGGTCCCAACCCGAACGAGCCGTCGACAAGGCACCCCGGGGGCAGTATCATCAAGAACAACCTGCATGCGACATTTTGCGCTGCGTCCTTTTTTCCATTTGACCCCGACCACCCCGTCGGGGAATGGGTCGTCCTTCAGGTGTTAGTGTTTTTCCCCCAAGGGAATTTTTATGGTATTTCTCCCAAAAAGGTGTGTGTGTGGTGTGTGTGTGTTGTGTGTGTGTGTGGTTGTGTGTGTGTGTTCAAATGCGCCGGGGTTTTTCTCCCTTTTGACCAACACGTCACAATAAAAAACCGATTTCAACTCATATCGTGGAAAGGTGAAATCCCGCCCATGACAAAGTCGTCACTTTTTTGTGCAACCCCTGGTGTGGAACAAATAGAATTTGATCCATGTCCTTTCGCACGATTGCCGAAGATTACCGATTCGTTTGAACGAAAATTCTGTCACCATGGAAGTGGTCCAGGGGGGTCCCTTCAATTTTTTTTGCAGGTCTGTCCCGGACTTGCTGATAAAGGCCCCGGACGAAAATTGTTCTCCACGGTGCCTTCTGCTTGTGATGGTTTCCCCAAATAACAGGGGGGACGGACAGAGAGAGAGAGAGAGAAGGAGAGAGAGAGGAAAAAAGAGAAAAGAGAGCCCACACATTCTTCGGAAAGAAAATTTACCCCCAACATTTTTTTAGATTTTTGCGTTTGCATAAATTTTTTGTAATTTTTCGTAATATTCTGCGCTTATTTCAAAATAACAATATTTTTGTGATGAATGTGTCTATTTTGGATTTTTTTTTTAGGCGATACATTTTCTTTGGATAAAAAAAATGTTGTTTAAATCCCCTAATTCGGGGGAAAAAACCGCGATCCCGGGGATCGAAACAACGAAAGAATTTGGGGGTTTTTTTTTTTCTTTTTCCTTTTTTTTTGAAAAGGAGATGTATGCTCACAGTTCGACTCCATGAGGTGCTATCAATTTTACATCGGACGGAATTTATAAAAAAACAAATACAAAGAAGAAACAAACAAAACAAGGAAAAAAAAAACAAAAAATAGAAGAAAAAAAATAACGAACCTGTGAATGAGAAAACAAAATGTAATTTTAAAAAAAATGAGAAACCCAGAACAATTTTTTTAAAAAAATGAAAACGAAAAAGAAAAACAGATCGTGAGGGAATAATAGTGAGGAAAGGAAAGGGGAATGTGTTACCTTGTCCTTCATTTATTTTGTTTTCCCCTTTCTGTTCATGTATGCTTTTTTTGGGCATATTTTAGCCCAAAGTTTTTTTAAAAGAACTCTGTTGCTTTGTCGTAAACAATCCCTTTTTTTCTTTTTTTTTTTTTGTAGGGTTTATTATAATTTTCATTGAAGGTATTTTAAAAAGGGGGGGAATAAAAGGGTGGTGAAAAATAAATACATGAATATACAGGGGGGGGGAAGGGAGATTCAGACAATTGGGTTCAGTGTGATTTAAATTAATCAATTTTGTTTTAGTAAGTGTCACAAGGGTCATAACGTACGACATCCTTTATAAAGTCAGGTAATTTCCCCAGTTGTAAAATCAAAAAAGCAACAACAAAAAACAAAACAAAACAAAACAAAAATCCCAAACCACGAAACAAACAAAAGCCCCATTAAAACACTTTTTGAAAAAAATAAACACGAACGGGGAAAAAAAAGAGAGAAAAAAAGAAAAAAAAAAAAAAAGAGACGTGGAAAGAAAAGCCAGAAAGAGAAAAAAAAGAAAGAACAAAAGAAAACAAGAAAGGCGGGCAGAATAAAAACGGAAAATGAAAAGAAAAATTAAAAAGGTAGGAAACTGAGAGAGAGAAGAAGAAGAGAGAGAGAGAGGAGAGAGAGAGGAGAGAGAGAGGGTTTTAAAGTTTATTTTACCATCCCCTTCACGCCCCTTTAAACACTTTGCCACCCCTTGAATTAGCTCCCCAAATTTTTAAACCATCCTCTTCACTGCCCTTTTAAAACACTTTTCCCCCCCCCTTTAATTGTGTCCTAGTAATTTTAACCCTCCTCTTCACTGCCCCTTTTAAAACACTTTGCCATCCCCTTGACTTAGGGTCCTCGTAATTTTTACCATCCTTTTACTCCCTTAAGAACTTTGCCACCCCTTTTAATTAGTGTCCCATAATTTTTCCATTCCCTTTCATGCCCTTTAAGACACTTTGCCATCCCCCTTGACATTAGGGGCCTAGTAATTTTCATCCCTAGAACTTTGCCATCCCCTTGACATCAGTGTCCCATAATATTTTTCTGCCTGCCCTTTCCCACCCCCTTGACTCGGCCCTCTAATAGTTTCATGCCTAGCCCCTTCCCACCCCCTTACATCAGTGTCCCATAATTTTCATCCCTAACACTTTGCCACCCCTTGACATTGGTCCTCAGTAATATTTTCATCCTAAACTTTCCCCACCCCCTTGCCATTAGTGTCCTCAGAAATATTTTCATCCTAGACACTTTGCCACCCCCCCGACTTTAGTGTCCTCAGTAATAGTTTCATGCCGGGTTTTTGGCAAAGACTTTTTCAACCGGCATTGTAATGTTCTTCATCCGTATTGTGTTCAATACAAATCATTAAACCCCCAAAAGCACGCGCAATATACAAAATTAACTTTTTAAAATTTTGTTTTAACATCCTCTCCAAATTTTTCCATAACCCCACCAGTACTTTTCTTTTTGAATGTTGTTGCGGAAGTTTTGTTACAAGTACTTTATTTTCTTCACCCTTTTTTTTTTAATATAAAATTTTTTTTAAACATTAACGCACGGGGCATTATATGGGGGTGCGTGCGTGGTGCGTGCGTGTGTCCGTCGCGCGCGCCTTTTGTGTGTGTGTGTGTGGGGGTGTGTGTGTGTTGTGTGTGGGTTTGTGTTGTGCGTGCGTTGCGTGTGGGGTTTGTTGGTGTTTTTGTGTGTGTGTGTTGTGTGTTGTGAGAGAGAGAGAGAGAGAAAGAGAGAGAGAGAGAGAGAGAGAGAGAGAAGTCGGGAATCTAAAAATTTTAAATTTTTTTTTCAGAGATGAACTTGTTTCAGAGTCTAGTCGCCAGTGAATTAACCATTGAACATAGAAAATTTGGGTCTTTATAAAGTAAAGGTGTAGATTAAGACACAACCAAGAAACAGCATTAGCTACTGTTTCTCTAGCCTACTTTCTGTAGAATTGGGCAAATCTACTAGAGCATCACGATTCAGTGAACCGCTAATTGACGAACTGTAAAAATGTTTTGAAAGAAATGCCATAAAAATGGGATTAGAACAAAAATTTAACCCAAAAACCCCTTCAGGCCCTTTAAAATGGGCCCAACTTCAATGCTTCTTCTCTCTTTCCCCTCTCTTCTCTCTCTCTTTTCCCTCTCTCTCTTTTCCCCTCTCTCCCCCTGCGAAAACACACACACACAACACACACACACACACACACACACACACACACACACACACACACACTCTAAAATAGTTAATATTAGGAGTAAGGGAGACAGAGAAACAGACAATAAAAGTAGACAAAAAAATAGAAAGATGAAATCAATCTTGCAATCATAGACAAAAGATAAAAAGATGAAATCAATCTTTGCAAAGTCTAGTTGAAATACGGTGTAACTATTAGCCTCTACTTGTTTTCCAAAAAATACGTACTACACAACATCATTATTTTTTGGGTCAGAAAGTTGGAAAGTGCATCCTAAGGAACCCCCATAATGCTGCTCTGGTTTCTATAGCTCTGTCACACTGAGTGATGAAAATGCTAGGGTTACTATCCAGGGGTGACCACTCTGACTGTTGACACTTTTTGGCCTCCTTTATCCTTCAATGACCCCAAGACATGAACTCAAAAATTCCTTCTAAATTTTATTTTCATGTACTGGGTTTGAGTTTTTAACAACTTACATTTCTAAAGCACTTTGAGATGCGATAATAATAACAAAATAAAAGGCCAAAGAAAAGCCAAAGAGAATGTGATTCAGGGGATGAGAAAAAAAAGAAGACCAAAAAAAACTCCCAAAAAGGTCCACAGAGCCAGCAAAGGGGTGGGCAAAGTGGGAGAATGCACTCAAAGAAGTCTCACTTGGGGAAAGAATTTGACATGGCCCCCCCCGGTCAGCTTCATTCTCCCGATTGCAATTGACCTTCGCCTCAAATCAAACCTGGGGAAGTGGGGGAAAACAGAATCCTGATGCCCCCTCTGCCCTGAAAAACAAAATGGACTGCCTAACTCAGGGAAAGTAGCCCGGGCTAAAGGGAAGGTAACATGGAGGACAACCAAGTCTCAAAAAAAAATTTTTACAAGTAGTTGGGCTAGTACCAAACCCAAAAAAGGGGGAAAATAGGTCCAAAAGCACCCGCAACATTCTTCACGGCAGGAGGCAGCAAACATGCCAGAACAACAGTGCCCTCGAAACATGCAGGCAAAGTCTCGGGGGGGGCAATACTGGGAGGCACTGCAACCCCCAGAATGGAAGAGTCACCCGAGAATACAAGAGGGGATGGACCAGATAGAGTCCACCAAGTCAACCAAAGCTATCATATCGAGCTCCGGGCCATATGAAACAAAGGGAGGCAGCCAAACTACAAACAAAAAGTATGGCTGACTGGAAAAACACCCTGAGGAGAAAAGGCTATCAGGTAAAATTTCCCAGCAGAAATTGGAGCGGGGGGGTTTTGTAGGAACGTCTGCAACAGCCTCATAAAAACACTCCAGTTTGCGGGGAAAGGAAAAAAAACCAGAGCCCTGAAAGCAATGGGAAGCGGCAGAATTTCAAGCGGGATCTGGCAAGGGGGAACAAAAGTGAACTTCAAAAGGCTTAATTTCCCTACAAAAAACAGGGTCCCCTGGCTCAGTGGTTAAAGCGCGAGTCTTTAAGGGGAAAATAGCATTCCAGGGGTCAGGGTTCGAATCCCCCCAGGCTGTCCCCGAGGAAAAAAAAAGGGGAGCAAGGGACATCCGATCATGAACCGGGTTGGGGCCCAACCCCCCCTAGAGTGTCAGGAATTTAAGGGGCCGAAAATTGCTTGAAGGGGGCTTTTCTTCTGAGACTCTTTTTGGCCACGCCTCCCGAGTTTTTTTTCTACTAAAAGATATTAAGAAAAAAGCGATTATGTGTTATCGTGGCCATGTGTACCGGGGAAAATGGGGGACCGTAAAAAACATCGATGACCTATGTGAAAAAATGTGGGAAATAAATGGAAAAATGAAAATGAGTTACTGAGTTTGAATGGTACGGGAAAAACTGAAGGGCGCCAGGGGGGCTGCTCTTCGGCCGGCTCTACCGGGGGGGACCCGTTGGGGGAGTGGGTAGTGATTTAATTGTAAAGTGCTGGACTTGGGTCTTGCCGGGATAGGCGCTATATAAATACCCAATATAATAAAAAATAATATTTTAAAATATAATTAATATAATATAATATAATATAATGCATAAAAGAAGAAGATGATAACGTTTACATCAACACAAAAAACCTATTAAGGTCAAACGCACTCAGGACAAAACTTTCTATCATTTCAAATGGGAACCCACCCCAGTGCATTTATTGTTTCTATGTCTGATAATTTAGTCACAATTTTTGAAAAAAGTCTTCATAAAGTTTGAAGGATACTAAAATTTTGAATGTTTTGAGGACATGCGAAGAGCTGGAGTAAAATGGAAGATCTTTACCCAAAAGATTGGCTTTATTTTCGCGACACAAGTTTTTAGCGTTTGACTATAAAAACGTGTGTCTTAGATAAAAGGAATGAAAGAGGATGAGCTTAAAACCCAGAAAAAAAAACAAAAAAAAACAAAACAGAAAAACGGAATGCCAGGCACAAACTTGAATTTTATTGTAATTTGGGAACGCAATTTTCAGACTAAAGGTTAACATCGTGGCGTGGAGTTTTCCCTCTTAGACCCACAACAAAAAAAGTTGGCAATACACTATGAAAAAAGAATGCATTTTTTTCCTTTGCTTGTTGGGTTTGTTTGTTTCAGAAAGGTAGGGAAAAATTTTTCGATACTGTTTTTGCAGTCATAGCCAGTTAGATCACTTTTAATTTAAAGAGGCTTTTACTGTTGTATTTTCACTGGCTAATCTAAAAAAATTTTTGATGAAAATTTCCTTTTTATTCTAAAGGGCCTGGTCTGATGAATTATTTTTAGGGTAGTCCTCTACTGTCTGTTTTTCCTCTGTGCCGATCTTCTTTTCATGTTTTAGAGGATATAGGTTTTCCTTGTATTTTCAGAAATATTCACAATGAAGGGGACCGAATCACCGGTCTCTGGAAAAGAAAACCCGTTAACAAAAAGAACAAAAACCAACCAACCAACCCAACCAAGCAAAGCAAAGCAGAAAAAAAGAAAAGATAAAAGCAAGGGGAGGGGCTTTCGTATATTTGTCTTTTTTAAAATTCCCAGTTCATTCTTTTTGCAATGTTTTGTTTTCTTTTTCTTCCCTCCCACCCCCCACCCCCACCTCGCCTCTCTGTCTGTCTGCCCGTCTGTCGTCTCTTTTCCTCTCTCCTCTCTCTGTTTTGCCTACCCGTCCCCCGTCTGTCCGTCTTTTTATTCCCGCCCTGCGTCCCGAAAGTCTGCCTATTCCCCGTTTGTCTGGTTTGGGCTTTTTTGTTTTTAGTGCCTATGTTTTCCTTCTTAAACCCAGTTCATGATTGATGTTTTTTTGTTGGGTTGGGGGTTTCCCGCGGGGGTTTGAAATTGGCTCTCCCGTCTTTGTTCGGTTCCCTTTTTTCAATTTTTTTTCTTTTCTTTTTTTCCCGGGGCTTTTAAACGCAGAAAATTTTTTCCAGGCACGGAAAGATCCCCCAGGGGCCCTAAAATTTCCCTTTAAAAATGTCGTGAAATTTTTTGTGAGGGAGGTTTTTGGGTTTTTTTGTCATCGCTGTTTCGAAATATTTCCCGCCCCAAATTTTATAAAGCCGGCTTGAAACCCCCCAAAAATTTCCCTCTGTTGGTGCGTTTGTCCCCATGGGTTTTTTCTCTATAAGTTCGTTGTTTTCTATCTTTCTTTTGTGTGTTTGACTGTTTATCGTCTGTCTAACCCGGGCTGTCTTGCCTGTTCTTTATCAGTCTCTTTTCTGTTCCTTTTCTGTTGTTTGTGTTTTTATTGTCGTCTCCTTCTGTCTGTCCTTTTCTCTCACCCCCCTCTCTCAAAAATAAATAAACGCGCGTTGTGGGTGGTGTTTGTGTGTGGTGTGTGTGGGGTGTGTGTGTGTGTGTGTGGTGTGTCCCTGTGTGTGTGTGTGGTGTGTGTGTTTGGGTGTTGTTTGTGTGTGTGTAGTGGGTTTAAAGTGTGTGTTTTGGTGTTTTACTTTTGTGGTTTTTGTGTGTGTAAAAGTTTTTTCTGTCTGTCCCCAACCCCCCCCCCGCCCCCCCAAAAAAACACACACGCCACACATCTAATCTCTGTCGGGCTGTCCCATAAACTATTTGTATTTTACCTATCTATCTTTCTTCTGGGCTTTTATTCCCTTTTCCCGAGAAAAAAACCCCCTTTGCATTTTCGCAGAGTTGAATGTTCGGAAATGAAAACTTAAAGACGCCTTTACTGTTTAATTTTTTTTTCTGTTCATCAAAACCCTTTTACAAATAACTCCCAAAAGGTTTTATTTCCCCCTCCCCCCTGGGTTTTTTTTAAACACTGGTAGCGGGAAATTTACTGCTAAAATTAATTAAAAAGAAGATGATTTTTTATGATCCCCCTTTCCAAATTTTTTTTGTTTGTTTTTTTTGCCGGTTTTTGTTTGGTTTTGTTTTAAATTGTGTTTCTTTAGTTTTTTTTTTGTTTTGTTTTGTTTTGTTTCTGCATTATTGTCTATGAGTACCTTCCAACCACTATAGACTGAATCGCATTATATTCATCGGAATATATTACGTGGATTCTCAGCTGAGTTTCAAGTTATTCCTTTATCGGCACCGAAGAACTGTTGATAACTGTACTCCACTCTCTCTTCATCCATAACGTTTTACCTATAGGTACCCTACCCACTATTGCCCCTTCTCTCCCACATCCCTCCCTCTCCTGCTTCTCCCCCCCCCCCCTTATACAACCCCTCTCACCCAGGGAATCTCCTTTTCCCTTCTTTTCGCAACCAGTGCTCAACACTCTCTTCGACTCCAAGACTTTGTTCTTAGTGCCAGAGCTTCCCTATCAACCAAGCTCCAAACCGGCCCACACTGTCCTGTTCATGTCTGTTCCTCATCCTGTTCCTCCCCCCCCCCCCCCCCCCCCCCCCCCCCCCCACTTGCCTTTGTTCCTCCCTCTTCTCTTTGCGTCTCCTATCCTCTCCCTGTATCATTCATCCACCCCCTCCTTTCTGTCCAACCTCACACTAAACTTCTGGCCTGGAAACTATTTAACAAGCCCGGAGTCAATTACGGAAGACGGACTTTAATCACTGAAGCTTCGTTTGATCCGGCCATGGCACCTTAATTGCGGGCTTTTTTTTTTTTTGCATTTATGCCCCAAAATTTGGTGGGAGAAATAAACCCAAAATGAAAAGCCCACTTTTACAAAATGAAGTAAAGGCATGGTTAAAAGGGAGAAAAAGGGGAAAAGACGAAACACAAAAGAGAGAGAGATAGGAGAGGAAATGAGGGGAAAAGAGAGAGGAAAAAAGAGAGGAGAAATAAGAGGGGGAGAGAAAGAAGAGAGAAGGAGAAGAAGAGAAGGCAGAAGTAAAAACTTAAAACCGAGAGGAGAGAAATGAGAGAGAACCCGACAAGGGCAAACAGAGACAGGTGCAAGCCCGGACCAAAAAAAAATAAGACACACAAAAAACCTAACAGAGAGAGAAAGAAGAGAGAGAGAGGAGAAGAGAGGAGAGGAAGGGGAGAGAGAGAAGAGAGTTAAAAGACAAAGACAATGGCAAAGAAAAATTTCCCAAAGAAATTTTTTTTTGTAGTAGGGGATCCCCTTTAGGTCTCGAAAAAAACACCGGGGTTGGGGCCCTTTTGGGTTTATTTGGGAAAAGCGACGGGGGTGGCTGGCCATTCCCACGCGGGGAAAGACCCGTCCCTGTGGCAGGGGCACAGATGAAATCTGGGGCGGTTTTGTCTGCCTTTGGGGTGCAGCCTTTCTTCTCATTCCCCTTTTCCCTGTGCGTGAGGGGAGTGTCTCTTCGAATTTCGGAGAGACCTTTCTGCACAGTCTTGTCTTTCCAAAAGGGGTGACCCTTCGAGGGCTGTTGTTCCCTTTTTGTTCCCGGCGATGTTTTTTTAAGGGTTTTAGGTCCCCCTTGCCCTCACCCTTTTTTGAATGCAACCCCCTTTGGTCTGCCCGTGGGGCGTTTTCCTTTTCACCCCAATTCTCCCTTAAAGGGGGTCTTTTAGGGGGTCCGTCCATCATCCATGCGCACTAAAATGGCCGAGCCAGGGCATAAATTTTTGTTTCAGCAGCCCTGTACCTTTCTGGGCATCCCGGGTCTTTTCCCGGACAGGTTTTTTTGGGACCTTGTCCCAGGGGATGTTTCCCCGAAATCGTCGGGGGCTACGCATATTTAAAAAAATTGAGCTTTTTCTTTTTTTCGGGGGAAAGCCCAAAATTTCCCAAAATCCCCGCCCAAAAGGGAGGGGTTTCTCACGACGCAGGTTTCTGTAGATCTGGGAAACTTTGTGTCTCCTTCAAAACTTTCTGTTGTTTTCCCCCTTTTTTTTCTTTTTTCAATTTTGGTTTATGGTGGTAGCTGCCCTTTCCCCTTTCGCCCGTTAACTCCCGCGTCAAGTGAGAGGGTGCTGGGGATAGTTTTAGCCCAGAAAAAAAAAGTCATGGGCGGGCAAAATTTTTTTCCCCGGTTCATGGTATTTGATTCTGATTTACTTTGGGGGAAGTCAGCATCCTGTCCCATAAAACCCGTGTTTTTTTTTCAAGTTTTAAAGGGAAGCCCGAAGGTTTTTTGGGAGGGGATTTGCTTTAAGCGAATCAAAGAGCTGCGTAGTCCTCGGCGGGGTGGGCGGTTTTCCCGCTGCATCCCCCGCAAAAGAAAATTTTCCCCAGGCACCCCC
>JAMYXO010008586.1:0-10679 GCA_033310375.1 Conus canariensis
TATTTTTTACGTCCACTTTTGGCTAATACGATGGGCAACTGTCATTCCTCTACAGGCTTTATTTTTCCGAACGGAAAAATGAGGCGAAACTTTTGTTTTACCCTTTCGCTTCGTGGTGCCCTGTCTTTCCCTCTCTACCTTCTGTCTGTCTTCTGCTGACTTCTCGCTTTCTCTGCTGTCTTGCTGTCTTTGTCTGCTGTCTGCTGTCTGTCTGTCCTGAACGGTGTATGTATCTGCGAAAGGATAAAGATGGAAAGAATAAAGTAAGGCAGAAAGAAAAAAAAAGGAGAAAGGGCCCGTAGAAACGTAAGAAATAAAGGGAAAAAAAAAAGTATTATAAAGAAAAAAAGGGAAAGGAAAAAAGGAAACAGAAAGAAAAAAAGTGGGTAAGGAAGAAAATAAGGAATGAAAAAAAAAAAAAATAAGGGAAAGAAGAGAGTCAAAAAAGGGAAGAAAGAAAAGAAGAAGGAAGATAAACGTGAATTGCTGCTGTTCAGGGCGATAAAAACGTCAACAACACAAAATAAATATGAACGTGAGATTTCGCTGTTCAGTGGCTTAAAAACGTCAAAAACACAACAGCAATAAATAAAAAAACTAAACAAATGTAAGCATAGAAAAAATAAATACAACAAAATAAAAAAAAAAAGAAATAGCCACCAAAAAATAACTGAAAGAGTGAGAGAAAAAATACAGGAAACCCCGGGGAAAAAGCAAGAAAATAAAGAAACCCCAAAATCAAAAAACGAAAAGCACATCTTCTTTTTTTGCAATTCAGGGACCCAAAATAGGCCACCCCCTGTCTGTCTCCGTCTGCGAAACGAAAAGAGGGCTTCATTTAAACGATTTTTTAAAAACACTCGAAGGCAAAATGCCTTCTCTCTGCTGTCTGCGAGTCGCTTTGTCATCTTGTTTTCGTTGTTTTTCCACCTTTGGAAGGGTGGACACCAGTCCGCCTCTGCGACTGTTTGTTTTTTTTCTGTCTTTTATCGTCCCTATCTGCCCTTCCCTCTTGTTTTTTGCATGGGCACTTAGAAAAGGGCCAAAAGCAAAAAGGCCAAAGCATCACGTCGATTAAGAACTTGTGTGAACAAAAACAAACAAACAAACAAACAAATCTCCATCTTGCCTCGACATTTCTCTTTTCTTATTAAACACTGCAAGGACCAGATAGGGGAAGGGGGGAGGTAGAAATTAATATTAATATCATGACCTACAATATTTTTTGTCAGGTTTTTTTTCTTTTCAACCTCTCCTCTCTCTTTTTCCCTCCTCCTCTCTCTTCTCTCATCTCTCTCCCCTCTCTCTCTCTTATATTCTCTCCTAAATATATATAGATTTCTATCTAAGCATCCATCCATCCATCCTCCACCACGCCTATTTTCTAATATGGCCTATCTCTACTACTAAATAAAGGGAATGAATATCAAGTAACAAAAAAGAAACAAAACGTGCGCCGGCACACAGATCACGCAGGTGTTACTTTCATCAGCTTGCAATCCAAACGCCACCGATTGAAAAAAAAAAAACAAAAAAAAAAGAAAAACAAAACTTGTTTTTCTATAAAACATCTCAAAGTAACCATGATTATCAAATCATTAACCCATCTCTTCTTGTTGGAGGAAGTTAAGGCATTTAACGCAACGAAAATTACTTTTTTCCCCCATTAACCCACAAAGACTTCATTCCCCAAGACCCAAACAGCGTCGTGGGGGTTTTAAGGGAAACGCCCCCGCGAAAGACTAGTTGTCATTCCTTTTGGGTTCTTGTATGGATATCTAGAGTAAAAAGGGGGGAAAAAAATGTTTTCCTCGGAACATAGGGGAAAGAAGACACATTATTATCCTGAAAATCGAGATATTTTCCTCGGGTCACAAATGTTTTCCTAAATACTGTTTTCACTGAGGAACAATTTTTTTTTCCCAGTTTTCTTTGGATAATATTAACTGTTAGCCTTTTTTTCCCGGGAGCCCAACAGTACATCGGGGGAAATCGTCGTAAGCGGGGAAAATAGCAATGACTCTGTTAAAGGGAATGGGTAAAATGGGTAAACTAGCTGTATCCAAAACTCAAACGTTTTCCAATGTTGTTTTTTTTCTTAGGGTTTAAAATTTTTTTCCCCGCCAAAATAGGCTAACAAATGCGATCCTTGGGATTAAAACCGAAGCAACTTTTTGCTTAGAAAACATAGGGCAAACACATTGATGTTCGGGGAAAACACTTTAGGGGAAAAAAAAACAGGTTTGTTTCCCGGGGGATTTTAACAGGAACCCCCGTCTTCCTAAATTACATCCTTTCTTGGGAAAAAGGGTTTGTCGACCATAAGATAAATTTCCAAATAATTTTTTTTTTTCATTTTATTTTCCGTCTTTGTGGTCGCAGAAGGGAATATCCAACATCACTACGAGCCAGCGGTTGGGAATAGTCCCTTTTCAGGTTATAAATTTTGTTATTTAAATTTTCCTAAAAAAACTGCTTTACCGAAACAACTCTATACTTTTTTTATTCTTTTTTCCAGATCTCATTAAACGAGTTACTTTTACCTTAACACGAATCTTTTTACATTCTGTTTTCAAACGCTCCATAAAAGGAATTTTTTTTTTAAACTACGACTTTTTCTTTGCACATCTCTTCCATCAATGGGGGTGACGTTACAAACTGTTCTTCATTCTTTTCTTATTACTTTCTTGATCAAAAGGATTTTTTTTTTTTTTTAAACATTTTATCCTCTGTTGTATCACATTCCTTAAAAACCAAATGATTTCATAATACAATTTCATGAGTTGATACTATTTACCGAATTACTTTAGGGTCAGGGGCCAAGAGAAAACTCTTCATGTAACAAAATTGGGATAAACAATCAAAAAAAGAAACCAATAAAAGATAAAAAATTATTTGCACTGCAACTTTTTCCAAATCTTTCTTGAACAAAAAACCAGTCAAACAAGACAAAACTTTTTCTTTTCGGGATAATTTTTTACAAGACTAAGGTGGGCTAACCCCCACCCCACTCCCTTTTTGCCTGGAATGGTGCCGGGTGTTTTAATCTACATTTCTACAATACATTCAAACCTTTGGTTTGCCATCCTTGTTTACGGGCACCCCAGCTTGTATTTTTAAAAATTATCGCCTTGATTTTTTAATAAAGTCACCACCACTAATTCAAATTTCATTTCTCAATCCACGAATGTTCTATTTTACGGGGGGAACCCTTTCCTTTAGGCGGGGGCCTACTTTTTTTTGGGGATTCCCCTTTTATTTAAAGGGGTTCTAAACGAGAGTAATGGACAAAATAGCGAAACCTAAGTGCTTTAAAAGCGAAACAACTCGATTCGGGCCCCGCTGACCCCCCCTTTGGGGGAAAAAAACACAGCTGATGACAGCACTCAGTGGGAAGGGCTTTTCCCATGGCTCCCTCAAGTCATCTTTGAAAGGATTTTTTTTTCCTGGGGGGGGATTTGATGGCCCACCCTTTGGGGGAGATTCAATGCATCTGAGTCCACACCCTCTATCTGGGAGAAATGCCTCTGAGCGGAGAAAAAAGAGAGAGAAGGAGAAAAAGAGAGAGAAGAAGAGAGAAGAAAGAAAGAGAGGTTTAATCTGCGTGCTTTTTTTAAAAACAAAAAAACAAAAGGAACAAGAGAGAGAGGGGGGAAAGGGGAGCGGAGATATTTTATGTTCTTTGTTAAAAACAAAGAGAGAGAAGAAGAGAAGAGAGAAAAGAAGAGAGGGGAAAATAAAGACAAAAAACCATCTTCTTTGCTTTTTTTTAAATACGACGGAGAAAGGAGAAGAGAAGGGGAAGAGGAGAGAGAGAGAGGAGAGAAAAAGGGGAGAGAGAGAAGAGAGAGAGAGAAGGAGAGAGAGAGGAGAAGACAAACAGAGACAAGACGGGCAGAGAGGGGTTTTTTAAACTGCTTTGCTTTGCAAATACAAAAAGAACCCCCAAAACCAACACACACACCACACCACAAACACAACACACACAACACACCACAATACACACACACACACAAGGGTTACGCTTTGTTTTGAAAAAACCAACAAAAGGCGCGTGCAAAACAACACACACACAAAACCCCACACACACACACACACACACACACACACAAAACCCCCACCCCAACGCACACACACAGGGGGAGGGGGGGTGGTATCTGCTTTGCTTCATAAAATCACCAACAACCACAAACAACAACCTGCATTTTGTGAAAAGGGGCTAAAGGCGTGCCCCCAAAAGGGGCGAAACCACCGACACGCTCCCCCTTGCGTCCCTTTTTTCCCCAGTTAGGCGCTTAAAAATTTCCTTTCCACCGCAACCCAAACCAACCGACCACCACCCCAACCCAAACCAACCTATCAACCAGCCAACCACCAAAGCGGCAAGCACAAAAAAGGGTCACAAAAACACAGAGCAAAATGAATTTAAATCATGAAGCCTACAGAAAGGCCCCCCCCCCCCCCCCCTTCCCATACAAAGAAACAAAAAGGGGCCCACGTATACCCCCAACCACACACCACACACCAACACCCACACACACGAGAGAGAGAGAGAGAGAGAGAAGAGAGAAAAGACATAAACAGACAGAAGAAGAAAGGAGAGACAGAAGGGGGGGGAGGGGGGACAACAGCGGGGACAGAGAGAGAGAGAGAGAAGAGAGAGAGAAGACAGAGAAGAACAGAGACGAGACAGAGACAGCGCCCCGGCAAAATTCCCCTTCCCCTATTTAAATGCACTGTCAAAACAGGGCTCCGCAGACCCCCGGTTTTGCGGGGAACAGGCCCCGCGAGTTGCTGCATAATAACTCATGATGAGCACGGGGGCCCCATTTTTCATTCCTCCAAGTGTAGACCCCATCCTCCCCTCCGCCACCTCCACCCCCACCACCCCCAACCATCCCCCCCCATCCCTCTCCCCCCCCCCCACTTCCTCCCTACCCCCCCCCTCCCCCCCTCCCTCTCCCCCCCCCACTCCTACCTTTTTCTACTCTTTTTTTTTTTTTTCATCGCCTTTCTTTCCCCTTTCCCGCTGTTTTTTTTTTCAGTTGTTTTTTCCCTTTTTTAAAACAAAGGAATGATGAATGAAGGAATAATAAATGAAGAATAAAGGGAAAGGGAAAGGGAAAGGGAAAGGGAAAGGGAAAAGGAAAGGAAGGCGGGAAGAAATTAGCTTTTGGGGAATGCTCGAACATTTTTTTTTTACCAAAACCCGCCCGCGCCACCCCCCACACACCCACACACCCCCCCACCAACACACAAAAGCGCCCAAAATTTTAACAAAAACAAGTTTGCGACAAAACCACACACCCACCACACCACACCCATCATCCACCACCCAAACACCCACACACACACCCACAACACCACACACACAACACCACAACCACGCACGCCCCCACCACACACACCACAACACACCACACACACACACACACACACACACACCACCGAAAACAAAACAAATAACGACGAAAAAAAAACAAAAACAAAACGAAAACTGTAGTACGTCCGCATCAGCTCCTAAAAAAATGAGAAGAAGAAAAAAAAAAAAAAAAAAAAAAAAGAAGAAAAGGAAAAAAAAGGAAAGGTGTTTTAAAAAGAAACACGAATTTTCTCTAAAAAACCAAAAAAAAAGGGGAAAGACAAATGTACAGAACGGGAAAAAAAAAAAGAAGAAAAAAAAAAAGAAAAAAAGCCCAGAAAAAGGAAACAAAAAAAAGAGAGAAAAGAAGACAGAGAAGAGAGAGGGGGGGGGTATGTGTGTGTGTGTGTGGTGGTGGTGTGTGGGTGTGTGGCGTGTGTGTGGTGTGTAAGAGAGAGAGAGGGAGAGAGGGAGAGAAAAGAAGAAGAGTGGTGTGTGGTGTGTGTGTGTGGGTGGTGTGGGTGTGTGTGTGTGTTTGGAGAGAGAGAAGAAGAGAGAGAAGAGAAGAGAGAGAGTTATGAAGCCAAAAACCCAGAAGCACAGCGGGCACAACATCAATATAAGACTGCAGAAATTGGAGGAGACAGTTCCATCGTTGTGACTACTCTCCTCCAAAAAATAACATTGTGTCTGCAGAATGTCAAAAGAACGTCCTGCCCTTTTGGGGGGAAAAATTCCGTAATTCCAATTCATCTGCCGCGCCAAAAACAAAACAAAAAAAAACAACACAAAACAGAAAAAAAGAAAAAAAAAACAAAACACGGGGCAAAACAAAAAAAAAACCGAAGCGACTAAAACCAACTCATTAATTTTCAAAAACCTAAACTGACGGATTTTTTTTTTCTTTTTTAAATCTGTTTTTGTTCGTTCCCCTTTCTTGTCTTTTTTCCCATTCTTTTTCTCTTCCTTTTTTTCTTTTTTCCTTTCCCTTTTTTTCTGTTATTTTTTTTTCCCTCTTTCATTTTTTTTTTCTCCCATTTTTTTGCTTTCTTTTTTTTCTTTTTTTTTTTTCTTTTTTTCTTTTTTTTTTCTTTCTTTCTATTTCACCCTTTTTCCCTTTTTCTTTTTTTTTCCTTCTCCTTTGTTTCTTTCTTTCCTTTCTTTCTTTTTTCTTTTCCTTCTTTTTTTGTTTCTTTTTTTTTCTTCTTTCCTTTCTTTGTTTTTGTTTTCTTCTTATCGTTCGTTTTTTTTCCTTTTCTGCGCTATTTTTATAAATGAACAAAATTTTCATTCGAATCCAAAGCGTTTTTTTTGGCCACTGTTTTCAAACTCCTCTCTCTCCTCTCTCTCTCTCTCCTCTCTCTCTCCCTCTCTCTCTCCTCCTCTCCCCCTCCCCCCAAGGAAAAACCTCCTATACTGCCCCCTCCCCCCCCTCCTCCCCCCCCCCCAACCCTGTCCTGTTTTGCGCTTTCTACCTTTCACTAATCTTTACAAATTAATGGGGGACAAATGTCGCAAAAGGGAATCTCGCACACAAGCAAACAAGCTGTACTCTGTGTGTTTGTTGTGTGGGTGTGTGTGTTGTGTTTGTGTGGTGTTGTTGTGTGGGGTGGCGTGTGTTTGACAATCTTCACCTTAGACAAACCCGAACCCCAAGCCCCAAAAGAAAGGGATATTTCAAATCCGGGGTTAATGAAGATACAAAGTCTGTTCCCTGTGCCCACATAGGAAAAACACGTGGGGTTTAAAAACTTTTTACCAAAAACAAAACGGGCTTTTTTGTTGTTGTTGTTGTTTTCTTCAGCACGCGCCCACGAACGATTCGAAAGAACAAGCCCAGTTCGTTCTTTTTTTTGTCGCTTATTTCCCTTTTTACTTAACTAAAGACGGTGAAAACAAAAAGGGAAAAAAGAATGCACAGCAGCATACACATGCACGAATCTCTCCTCTCTCTCTCTCCTCTCTCTCTCTCTCTCTCTCACACCCACACACACACACACATAATCCCCACATACACACCTCACATAACACACAAATGCACGCACCGCACGCGCGAATAAACACCAGCACGCACGCACGCACGCACACACACCACACACACAAGCACAGCACACACACACACACACAAAAAATGAAACAAATGAACACTAACAACACCGTCAAAATCTGGTGTATTTTTCTTTTTTCATCACCCCCCCCCCCCAAAAAAAAAAAAAAAAAAAAAAAAAAAAAGAAAAGAAAAGGTCGAAAGAAAGATTAAAAATCTCGGGGAAAAAAATAAAAAATACCTAAAAACAAACAAACAAACAACTAAAACCCAAAACAGAGAGTCGGGGAAAAACTAAAAAAGCGGGCAAAAAAATGAGGGGAAAAAAAACATAACACAAAAATTAAAAAAAACAAAACCCCCAAATCGGAAAAAGAAAACAGTTTAAAAAAAAAAAAAAAGAAAACAGAAACGCTGGGGTTTTTACTAGACATTCTGCACACTCAGGGAACCGCGTGCATAAATGCATTTTTATGCCCCTGCTTTTGGGAAACTAGGTTCGTCTTCCCGCGAAGTCACCCAAGAAACTTCTGACCATTTCCCACTTGAGGCCGCGGGAAGAAAAGGGGATAGATGTCTACCTCTACGGGGAGGGGGATATTGCTAGCGTTAAAGAGGGGAAAAGATGTGTCACACTCTACTGGGTGGGGGGGGAGATTGCTAGCGTAAAAAGAGGGGGAAAAGATTGTCACACCACGGGTAGGGGGGGTATTCTACGATAGGAGGGGAAAATTTTCACACTCTACGGTTTAGGGAGATTGCTAGGGTAAAAGAAATAGATGTGTCTACACTCTACGGGTAGGGGGGGGAATTTCTACGGAAAAAGAGGAAAAGGTGGTCTATAGTGTGTCTAACTAATGGGCGAGGGGAGGATGCAAAAAGTACAAGGGCATGGCTATGTAATACATTATGGACCCCTGTTCCTTTCCATGATAGATAAAACATGACGGCCACAGTCTAACCTCCTCCCCTCTCCACCCCCCCCCCTTCCCCCCCCCCCCCCCCCGCCTCTCCTCTACACACACACAAACACACACACACACAACAACACAAAACCCACACACACACACACACAAGACCAACCCCCCCATTTAAGGGCTACACCGGGGCCCACTGCCCTTCCTTTCTTGGGAAAACCCCCCTTTTCTCTCTCCTCTTCCCTTTTTCCCCCCCCCTCCCCCTCCTTCCTTCTCTCTTCTCCCCCTCCTCTTCTTCCCTTCCCCCCCCCCTCCCCTTTTTGTCCCTCTCCTTCCGGGGGTCCCCCCCACCCCACCCCCCCCCCCCCCCCCCCCCCCCCCCGCAAAAAAAAAAAAAAACAGGCAACCCTCCAAAAAACCCGGGCCCCCCCACCCACCCCCACCCAAAACCCCCACAAAACCCCCCACCCCCCCCACACCCACCACCCCCCCATCCCGCCGTTTCTCCCCTTCTCCCTTAAACCCTTTTTCCCCCCAAAACCCCCCTCCTTTCCCCCCCCTCTTTTAAATTTTTTCTCTCCACTTCTCTCCCCCTCTCTCTCGTTCCTCTCCCTCCCTCCTTTTCTTCCCCCCCCCCCCCCGTTCTCCCCCCCCCCTCCCCCCCCCCCCCCCCCCCCCCCCCCTTCCCCCCTCTTCCTCTTCTCTCTCTCCCTCCTTTTTTTTCCCCCCCCTTTTCCCCTTTTTCCTCCTCCCCTTCCCCCCCCCCCTCCCTCCCCCCCCCCCTCCCCCCCCCTCCACCCCTCTTTCTTCTCTGTCCCTCTCCCGCTTTAACCTTTCCCCCCCCCCTCCCCCCCTCCCCTCCCCCCCTTTCTTCCTCTTCTCCTGCCTCCCTTCCCCCCCCCCCTTCCCCCTGGAAACTACCCTCCCCCCCTTCCCCCCTCTTCCCCGAGAAAAAACCCCTTTTTTCCTCCCCCCCCCCCTCCCCTCCCTCCTACCCACTTTTTTCCCCGTTTTTTAGAAGCCCTTTTTCCCCCCCCACCCCCCTCCCCTCTCCCCCCTTTTCCCCCCCCTTTCCTCCTTCTCGAAATTTTGGGCCTTTCCCCCCCCCCTCCCTTCCCCTCGCCCCCCCCTCTCTCCCCCCTTCCTTTACCCAAATCTTCCTCCCCCCCCCCCCTCCCCTCCAAAACCCCCCCCCTGTCTTTCCCCGGGGCTTTCTGAAAAGATTTCTCCCCCCCCCCCCTTTTTCCCCCCCCTCGCCTCCTCCCCTCTTCTCCCCCTTTTCCCCTCCGGCCTTTTTCCCTTTCCTCCCCCCCCCCCCTCCCTGCTTCCCCATCATCTTCTCCCGGGGAAAAACCGGTTTTCCCCTCTTCTCCTCTTCCCCCCTTTTCCCCCCCCCCTTTCCTCCAAACATCAGGGGAAAAAAAGACAAAACAAACCCCCTTTTTATTTTGGGTTTTTTTTGGATTTTTTGTTTTTGTTTTGTTTGTTTTTGGGAAATTTTTTTTTTTGTTTTTTTTGGGGGAATTTTTTGTTTTTTTTTGTTTTTTTATTTTTTGTATTTTTTTTGTTTTTCATTTCCTTTTTTGGTTTTGGTTCCCCCCCCCACCCCCCCCCCCCCACTTTTTTTTTTTTTTTTTTTTAAAAATTTTCTTCTTTTCTCTTTTCCCAACCCCCCCCCCCCTCCCCCGGGGTTTGTTTTTTACTTCTTCTTCTCTTTTTTTAGTTTGGTTTTTCCCCCCCTCTTGAATGATTTTTATGTTTTTTTAAGGGCATGGTTTCCGCCCGGGCCCCTTTTTGGTCGGGCCCTACCTTCCCCCAACCGGGCCTTTCCCTTTCCCCTTTTTTTTTTTTTTTTTAAAAAAGGGGGGGGCCCCTTTTTCTTCAACCACAAAATTTCCCCCCCTCCCCTTTTTTCTTTATCCCCTTTTTTCCCTTTTTTTTCTTGCTTCCCTCCTTTCTTTTCTTTCCTTCCCCTTCCGCGAAACCTTCCTCCCTTTCCCCCCCCCCCTCCCCTCCGGGCCCCCGCACCCCGCCCCTCCTTCGTTTCCTCCAGGTTTTTTTCAAATCCCTCACCCTTTTTTGCCTCTTTTTCCCCCCCCGGGCTTTCCCTTTCCCCCGGGGGGTTTTTTGTTTTCCCCTGTCCTTTTTCTTCGGGAAAATTTTTATCCAAAATCTTTTTTTTGTTTTTCTTTTCTTTTCCCTCCCCCCTGTCCTCCTCCCTCCTCTTTTTCTGTTTTTCCCCTTTCCCCCCTTCCCCCAAGGGAAAAAACCACCCCCCACAAAAACCCTCTTCTCTTCTCCCTCTCCCTTTTCCCTCTCCTTCCCCCTCCCCCCCTCTCTCCGTTCCCTTCTC
>JAMYXO010008587.1:0-10679 GCA_033310375.1 Conus canariensis
AGGTGCCATTCGATGTAGGGGGGTTTATGACCCAATTTTTGGACTTCAGTGCCCAACCACGCAGTAGAAAATTCAAGGGCTTGGGAGTCGACTTGTAAACCCAAAATTTTTTTATTAAATCCCCAAAAGAGTGATAGTGTGCCATCACCCTGGCAACCACCCCTGGCTTTTTCCAAAACGTTAAATTTTGCGTTTTGTCAACCCCGTGGGGTGTTTCTATGAAAACATTTTTAAACCCCCCCCAACCTTTATTTAAAGGCGTATTAACTTTCAGTTTATTCCCAGTATAGACGCTACTAACTGAACTAAAAGTAGCCTCCCCAACGCAACCGTTTAATCCTTTTTCCAGTCAATGGACAAATTGTTTATGAAAGTCTGCAACGAATTTAACTTAAACCAACTGTTTAGACAAAGTTAACCCGCAATCAGGGGTTTTTAGGCACAGTTTTTGGGGGGAAAAACACAGAAATTGATTTTGACACGGGCCCTGGCCACCCCTTTTTTCAACCAAACAAAAAAGGTTAGAGGGTCAAAAAAAAAAAAAAAACCCCCAATGCGGGGAAACATTTATCTTGAGAAAGAAAAGGGCCAACATTGCCAGGAGGCAAAGACTCAATGACCCCATAGGGATTTTAGTTTGGGTCTTTTGGGAGCAAAGCACAGCCAAGTTGCATAGGGATCAATCTACAGGTTTGACCCGAAAAACAATTTTTAGCCAAATTTTAAGATGCTATTAACTCTGTGGATTGCCTTCCAGCTACAAAGGTACCAAAACGCGCACAGCTGGTCAAAAGGGTTGACGTTTTGGGCCCTGGATTTTCATGCGCCTTTGACCCAGACTACGATTTGGGGAAAACGAATTATAAAAATGAAAAACCCCATGCCCGGGGACGATCAAAAAATTAGGGCCAAAAACAAGGCTTAAACACAAGGCCCGCACCAGCATTTTAAAAAAAACTCTTGCCCCAAAAACCAGAAAGCGACCCCACCGCTTAAGCACCCCCCAGCCCGAAAACAGCCCCCCGCCTGTTAATAACTTCCCCGGACAGGCACACAGCGAAAAGACAGCCCTTTTGTGTTTTTAACTTTTAGGACTGGCTTACTTTATTTCACTAAAAAATAAACCAGCACCAGCACCCCCAAAATCACAGAGGGGCGCCATATAGCAGCCACTTTGAAAAATTTTTGACAGCCCCCAAACTAACAACACGCCTATTATCCAGGCAGGCTTTCAAGCGCTTTGGCAGAATTTCTTTAATAATTTTTTGGATGGTGTAATTTTTTCTAACCCAAATTTTTACCAGGCTGAGGCGTTGGAGGCCTACGGGCCCCTGTTGGCGCACCGCCATATGCATAACCAGTGTAGAGAAGCAAACCCAATGGTGTCATTAACTAACTATGTAACCCCCTTTCTCTGAACAGAGCCCTTTTCTTTCTGCTAGGTATGTTTTCAAAAGTTCTGTTTTTTTTCTCTGATTCTGTTTGTTTGTGAGCTACGGGCCCGGGTTAGTAGACGCACTTCTAACCGGGCTCCCCTTTCGCTAAATCTTGTATTTTTTTTTGTTTTTTCCCCTTTTTCCGCCAAAAGTTTCATCGCATTGGGCCTTTTTATTTTTTTCTTCTTCTATTTTCCTTCTGCTCCCCAAGTTTTGCCAAAATTTGTTGTTGTTCCCCCCTTTTTTCTTTAGAGCGTATTAAACCCATGATTTCCGAATAGGCAATGGAGAATCCCCTTTTTTTAATTGTTTTTTTCCCCTTTAAAACTCCCCCAAAATTCTGTATTGTCTTTTTTGCTTAGCTTATGTTCATCGTTGTTGTTTGCTCTTCAAGAAGTGGTTTAGCATTTCAGTTTCTGTGGTAACTCGCCCAATTTCTGTAAAATTTAAACAGCACAGCCCAGATTTGAATATTTAATCTTTCGCCACGCAACAGGGGCCTCTAAAATTGTGCCTTGTTTAAAAAATTTGGTTCGTTTGGTTTGTAGTAACTTTTACAGGAGACCCTGTAAGAGTCCTTTTATAAAAAATGTTTTTTTCCTTCCCAAAACGTTAGGATCAAGTTTTTCGGGGCCCCGCCAACTTTTAAGAAGATTAAAATTCGTTGTGGGCAATATTTTGCGACTTTTAGGGTGAAGAACCTCCCCCTACAATTTCTTGACGAGCTCAAAGGAGTGAAGAACCTGCTCCACATCTTGAGGGGGGGCTGGGAGTAAAAAACCTGCCCTTTCAAGTTCTTTTTGCAAAAAGGGGGTGGGGCCTCTTTCTTCTCCTTCAATAGGACAATCGCGCAAATCTATCCATTTTTTATATATTTTTTTTGTTTATAAAAAATGAATCTTAGGGTTCGCCCTTACCCCATACAAAAAAAGCAAAGGGCCCACGGTTAAAAGGTATAAGACAGACTATTTTTGTTGTAAATAAATCAAGGTTGAGCCCAATCAATATTAACAGACAAATTTCCTGACTGGGGGGTTGACACTTAAAATCCCGGGCCGCTTGATCTTCAAAAAAAAATTTTGACAGCGGACCTAATGCCTGCGTTCCCAACTTGGGGCGGGCCATCTTTAAAATCTTTGCGAATAAAATGGGGGGCATAGAGTCTTCTTGTTCAAAAACGCAGACATTTTTACACTATATTTCTGCCCTTTTGGGTGCCCAGAACAAAAGAAAAAAACAAAGTTTCCCGGGAAATCCAAGGTCCCAACGGTTTTAAACACAGGCTTAAGCGGGGGGGGTGAAAACCCAAACAGCCGGGCTTCGGCAACCGATTTTTTACCCCCTGATTTTGAACTGCGAGACACATAACCATTTAAAACCCAAGGGGCACTAAAAGGTAAATTCTTACGAATTGAATTTAAGACATGGCTGTATTTTGGGGCCCAAACCCTGATGCCAAATACCAGTCGTGACTCTCTCTTGAGTTGATGTGGGCCCCTAACCCCCAACTACCAGAACAATCTTAAACCCGTATAAAAGTAAGCAGTTTTTATTTTGAAAAAGGGTTTTTCATCAGTACAGAAAACCAAACAAGCAAGCATGTTTAACATAGCCAAAATTCCTTAGGTGTTAAAGGGATTTGTGTTGTTTACTAAACCCCCCGGGCCCCTTTCCCCGAGAGAAAAGAGGTGTTTTTATAATCCAAAGATTGAGAGGTGTATTGCTCAATAAGGCAAGCCTCTCAGTGTTCCAGCTGGACTTTTACCCACCAACCTTTAATGAAACAAGAAAATTGTTCGCTGGGGCGCAAACAAGCCCCCCCGCCGTCATGTGTGTAAAAACTTCAACTTTTATGATGTAGACTTTAAGATTACTTAAAAAAAAAACAGAAGGGGGACTAGGCTGGATTTTGATTCACAAGATAAAGTTTACGGGAAAGGGAAAAAGGGTAGGGTCGAGGGCATAAGCATACAGATTAAAAGGGGGGAAAGGGAGGGAAATGGCCGTTACAAAGCACGTTTTTGGGTTTTTACCCCAGTTAAAACTTAAAGAAAATAACTGAAAAAATTTAGCCATTTAAAAAGAGGGATAGTTTGAAATTTTGCCCAAAGCCCCGCATGCTCGCTTTATTTGTGGGATTACTGGGTGGGGGGAAAAACGGCTTTGCTTGATTTGTTACAAAAAATTACGGTTTTTCGAGTACTTTTGTTATTTTCGCAAAACCTTTAAAGCACAAAAAGTCTTACAAAGAAAGGCATTTTGTTTGGACAGACAAAATTATTTTTAGTTGATCCTACTGACAAGTAAGTGACTGTTTAGAACATTATTATAGGGTATTTGAGGGGAAACCCAAACGCTGTTTTTATTGGAGGTCACTGAACAGACTTGTTAAAAAAAGAAAGACTCTGTCAAGCGCCTTTAGCGGAAGACACGATTTGTTTTGTTTGGGCTCTTAACTCAAAAACAATGCGTCTTAAAAGACTTTAGTCGCAGTTAAAATCGTCATCTTATTCTATACTAAGGACAGGGATAGTTTTTGAAGAGTGTTTAAGTGAAAACTAATAATTGGGGGCAAGGGAAACTAAAAAAAAAAAAAAAGCATTAGAAAAAAATAAGCCGCTAAACTATGCTTGCGGACTGACCCCCCATTCAATACTTTTTTTTAACAAAAAGTTTATTTTAGATTGTTTTTTAATAAATTTTGGTTTAAAAAATTTTTTTTTCTTTAAAATGTCCGAGGACCGAAATCAAACCAAAAAAAGCTCCCAAGTGTACTGCAGAGGCTAAAAGACTGCCGACAAAATGAGTTTGATCAAAGGAGTGTTGGAAAGTTTTTGGGAGACACCGGCGATGGTGTTTTCAAAGAACAGAAATTGAAGACAAAAAACGGCAGCAATTTCCTACCCTGAAGAGATAAGAAATTAAGGGCAAACGATTTTGCAAACAAAAATAAAAAATTCATAAACGAGAGAAATCCCGGGCGGCTTCCTAAAATTAACGGGATTTAGAGTTTGAATACGAAGCCCCAATTAATTTTGATAAGAAATACAATTTTAAAAAGCTTTGAAAGCGGACACTTTTTTGTTTAGCCAGTCCGGAAAAACAACAGAAAAAGCAGATTGAAAAAACAAGCAGGGCCCTGAATATTGCGCGGAAAAGAAGTCCCCTTTTTGAAGGGGGGAGACACCGTTGGCAGAAATTAAACCAAAAAAAAGAATCACGCCTAGAAAAAAAGGCGATGCTTTTTCGTTTTTATTCTCGAGGGGTCTGATCCTAGTTTCCCGAGCATAGTTAAAAGAGGGTCAAAATAAAGTTGAAAACTTGGACGGGCCTCTAGGTTTGTTTTGCTTTTACTAAAAAAGGGGATCAAAAAAAACACTTTTGTATTTCTGAAAAGTACTGTGATGGGTTGACAAAGACAAACAACGTACTTGATTTTATTTTTATTAAGTATGTTTATTTTATTGGGGTTTTTCTCGTTGATGAAGTGCTGCCCGAAGGGTTTTTAAGAAAAATATGTACAAGATTAAAAATAATTTTGTTTAAAATGGAAGCGGTCAACAGTTTAGATTAAAGCCGGCTGAGCTTGGGAAAAGAAATAAAAGTGATTAAATAAGTATAGGGTTACTAGAAAGAAATAGCTAAAGTTTTAAAATTCCCTTTTTTAATAATCACGGCCATCAGTTGTAGCCAGTTAGCACGGGGTTCTGTGGCTCTTTTAGCTACTGGAGTTGGGACCCCGATTCCCTACTTTTGGGATTTGGGGTTGGTTTTTTTGGGGTTTAGGTGCCAGTCCACGATTGTAAGTGCGTTTTAAAAAAAGCAAGCCCAAATTCAAAACACACGGCCATTGTGCCCGCAAAGCAAAACTTCTTTTCTTTAAAGGGTTTGATTATAAACAATAAATTACTGGATGGGTTTACGACGAAGAATTTAAACGACCATGGCTGACGGTGATGTTTTCAGAGACAAAAAATTTCCTCCAAAAAAAATGGAGAAGAAAATTTATTTAAACGGGGGGCATGAAGCAATCAGAAAGAACATTGCAAAGCAGAACCTTGCAACGATCAACTAAACCCAAAAAAAGGGGTTTAAAAATGGCCTGATTTAATTATTGATTCCTATATATTTGACTTAAAAGCGCCAATTTTAGTTCGAGTTTAAAAATTTATCACACCAGAGTTAAGAGGAGCGGGGGGCTAATAGGGGGAGTTAAGAAACAGTTTGAAAATTTAATTAGGGATCCTTTTGAGAAACAGATTTTCCCGGAAAGTGAAACCAACGTAATCAGTAAAATGCCAATTTTTGGGCCCAAACCCCAAAAAGTGTATTGCAATTTTAGTTAATATTTGGCTCCTTGCGCTAAATTTGTCTATTTTTAAAACCCTTAAAGGGGAAAAGCTTTTCGATTTAATAAATTTAAACTAATTTTATTTAAATTTTTTGTTTGTTTACCCCAAAATTAATAAATTTAACTAAATTTTTTTTTTTTATTTTTTTTGTTTACCAATTTTTGATCTTAAAAAAGCGAAAAAAAACGATGGGGGGAGATATTTGCCCAAACAGGTGGGAAATTGTTTTTAAATTAGACAGGCATTTTTAAACCCCCAAAAAGTTCTGAAAGCGAAAAACACATCCCTTTCTAAAACCCAAGTCTCTTCAAATTGGCCCCCAGAAAAAGTTTTTGCCTTCTGAGATTTATAACCCCCGATGATAAAAACAGCAAGGGGGTTTTTAAACTAACAGAAGAAGAATCACTATACGCTTTAATTCTGAAGGGGTGATTCAGTTTTACACATTTTAAAACCAGCGAGTGAAGAAGCACAATTACGTGGTTCGGATGGTCTGAAGGAAAAAAACCCTTTAAATCAGATTAAAAAAAGTTTTATCCTATAGTTGGCAATTTTTACTCCCTCTCCCAAGAGTTAGAGTTTTAAAAAGAGCAGTTTAAACATAAAATTCAATAACTTAGTTTCATGGGTGTGTTTTGGCGCATTTACTAGTTAAAAAAATGCAAACGGTATTAATTATGGACAGTATAAAAATGAGCTAAACTTTAAAACATAAACTTTCCAGTAAGTATAGACAGTTTAAGCCGTTTGAAGAGCAAAAAAAACCAAAACCGAAAATTTTAACATGGTCTGTAGTAGACAACACCCCTCAAGGTTTTCCCCCATGCTCCCCTTTAGGTAAATCCCTTAAAAAAAATGTAGACCTGATTCTGTTTCGATGGTTCCAGAGCCATTATGTTAACAGTTCAATTACCATTAGGTTTATACTCAAAGGACAAATTAAACAAGATTTTGAGAAGGTTTTGGGGTCGAATCCCTCTTGAGGCAGTGCGAACAAAGAAACATTGAAAAAGTTTTGAGACTGAAAAACCGAATTTTTTACCCCCCCATCAGGGAAAGTTAGTTTTAAAAAAACGGCACAAAATGCAGATGAGACCATAGTATCTAGCTGACTTTTAAGCGATTTTGCCACATACTATGGCCTAAACAACTAGAAGAACAAAAAACGCTTTATTCCCCCCATCAGATTTTTTTCTTTGCTTTTGTTGTTGTTAGGTCAGGGCCAACACACACAACCGGGAATTTACAGAGGCCCCGCGCCTAATCGATTTTTACAAACATGAAACAATTTTCCCCAAAAAATTCAATAAACTGAACCCCTTTCGACTTTAAGATGACTCCTGAAACCTGAACAGTTTAAATCCCACACACTGCGGGATAGCGGCTAGAGAAACCCCCAACAGTAGGGGACAGTAAGGGGGCCCCCGATCACATACTGGGAAAATTTAGAGGGGGGTGACAAACGTTTTAATCTTCAGCTTAAGGTTTCCCAAAACATGGGAAAAATTGCCAATCTTCTTTATAACTCGAGGCTAGATTTTTCCCCTTTATCATGCAAGCAAAACTCTGAATAAAGGGTTCCCGTATTGCACAATCATCAAAAAGTACATGTCTTTATTTGACTGTTTTTACTTCTAGACTTGCCCCATTGAGGGGGGTTTAAGCAAACACAGAATCCAAAAGACGCCAAAATAACTAAAAATATTTTACCGGGATTTAGTACGTAAGACTTTTTACCTTATGAATTTACGGACTGGGGACGGTTTTTTGAGTCAGCCCTCACAAAAGACGATTTTTTACACCCGCTTACAGGAAAAAGTAAACCGACGCAGACAGGGAATACGCCAGAAAGCCTGGAAAAATTACAATGCAAAACAATGGGCGATTATCATGTTTCAAATTTGATGGCTGCTGTGTTTTTGGCAGACGTTTTAAAAAAATTCAGATCTCAGCTGAAACTACGGTTTGGGGAATCATCGCTTTTAAAATTTCTCCCCCGGGGGTTTGTCTTGGAGCATTCTTAAAGTCTACAACTTTAGTTTTGACTTAATACTGATTGGATACACTCCAGATGATGAAGAGGGCCCAAAGGGGGAGGCTTTAGTGGCCTCACACCTTTCTGCAAAGCAAAAAAAAAGTATTAGTAAAACTAGACCCAACTAAAACCTTTAACTATCTAATGTATTAGACGCCAAAAAACTGTTGGGGGGGCCCAGGGCCAGGCACCCATTAAAAAACTTTTAAAATGCGAGGACCTCATGACGTTAATTATTTTTGATTTATCTACGTGTCTTAGCCGGGTTCCAATAGGACTAATCTTAGGGTAGATTGAATTCCCCACAGAAATTTAAAGACCTCCAAAATTCCCCCTAGCAGCAAAAAATAAAGATGGGCCCCAAAAAAACCGAAAACCCCCTAAAAATCGTGCCTGTTTTTCGCCCCAAGACTAAAACGTTGTCTTTCGCGCTACGTTTTACTTTAAAACACGGACTAAAACTAAGAGCGTTTTTAGAATAATAGATTTTAAAAAAGAGCCCTTTATGGCGATACACAGAAGAAAACTGTCTTAGGACAACCAGATGCTTCAGAAAAAGCTTTAACAATGAACAACAGGTTTGGCAAAACCAGGAAAACCCACACAAGCGTAAAGATTAAGAAAGTTTCAAAAAAACAAAGGCAATTAAACTGGTCTTAAAGCAACTACCAAAACTTTAGAGATTTTGTGACGCCCCGGGTTGGGATTATGAGGAAAAAAACGAAAAGTGAGGGGGGACAACCGGGTTTATTTGGGGTTTTCTGTGTTAGAGTGCAAAAATTTTTAATGCTTTAATTTTTTTTATGACTACTTTAAACCGCTGTACCCCAAAAAAGAGTCCTTTTCACAGACATGACTCTTTTATTCTAGCTCCCCCCCGAAGATTTTTTCAAAACTTAGAAAACGAGGGAGCTAAAAAAGCTGTGGAGGTACGAACTGTGCTACCCAAAAGACGCCCTTCTTCAACTGTAAAACAAAAAGTAATTTGGAAAGTTTAAGACAAAAAGGGGGACGGTTATAAAGAATATTGGTCTGCGGTCAAGATGATAGGTTGTGCCAGATTCGTAATGAAAAAAGTAAGGGCATGGGTAAAGAATTTGAAAAAAAAATATAAGTCCAACAACACAAACAGGCGCTATTTAAAGGCAAATATTTCATCACAAAAAATTTTAAATCTGCGCTGCTCTTCTAAAGTAACACAACTGCTGTTAATAAGAAATCATAGTTCTTAAAAAACAAGCGACTTTCGTTGACCTGGTTTTCATACGCTAAGGTCATTGGAGAACGACTTTTAAGTTAAGAACTTTACTTGTACTTTACTTGTACTTTACTTTAAAAACTTTCTAGTATTAAAATGACTTGTACTTTTCTTACTTAACTTGTTATAAATGACTTTACTTGTATTAACCACATTAAAAATAATTCGTAAAAAAAGGGGTTTCAGCGGAGGTTGTGCTTTTTTTGCGGAAGTGGTTCTCTTCTTTTATTTTTTGTGGGGTTTGTGACTTTGTGTGGTATGGTTTTAGACACTTGTTGCTAAAAAAACCCCCCCCAACAACAACCCCCCGTACAAATAATACACTTTTTATTTGATTGTGTTTTGGTTTGGGGACGGGGTGGCGGGCTGGTGGGGGGGGGGTTGTTTTTTCAATAAATTTTTGTTTTGGTTCTTGGTTTGCTTTTTGCAGTCTTTCCATTCAGCAGTTTACACCGGCCTCAACCGCCCCGATTTTTTGACTTAGTAACACTACTCACTTGTGGGGGCCTCACTTGGGTGGGGCACCACTTGTGGGGGGGGCATTCACTGGGCATTCTGCCGCTATTTTTTTTAAGATTAAAATTTATTGATTAAAATTTTAGATTAAAAGTAATTAAACCCTGATGAATGGACATAATAATTCCCAATCTATAGTTCATGTACATGCAAGGATTCTGGGACTGGTTAAACGGATCTTGTGTTAAGTCATTTTTTAAATTTTTCTGAATCTCGGGCTACGGCTATTTTTTAGATTAAACTATCTTGTCCCCCCCAAGTTTAAACCATTTTGATCCAGGTGTTGTCCCTAGGAATACTTCTCAACGTTGGTAGCATTTTGAATTGTTAAATCTTAGTTCAACCCCTAAATATGTCTAGTTTTCCCACCGCAGCCAGGGGGGAATCTTTTTTTATACAGGGTCGGGGGTCGCTGGCTCCCAACTTAAAGTGTCCAACCATTTTTAAAACCCTTTTTAAAAAAAATAAAATAATAAAACCTTTTTTTAAAACCGATTTAACGTTGGTTTTTTGCAGTCCCCTTTTCGGGGGTTATGTTTATTCAAATTGCAAAAGGTTGTTAAAACCGCCCAACATGGGAAAGATAGAAATTCACCGAAATGTTGTAACCTTTATTTTTGTCTAGCAACAAAAGATTATCTGTTAAAAAAGCACAGAGCAGTTTTTTTTTATGATTATTTTATTATTTTTTTAGTAAGAAAAAAACAGGGCACTGCAAAGTTTTCCCAAAACTATTTTCCCTCGCGTAAACAGCGGTCTTGTATTGGATATGCGTTTTTAGCAAAAAAAAGTTTTAAAATGAGGCCAGCGACTAGGAGGTTGGGGATTGGGATGTTGTTAGGGTTTAGCTTAAAACTGCAGGAATTGCCCAAAAAACTTTCTTGTTTTCAAAGGGGGTTATCCAAAAACATCAATGCATGAAAGATTCATTCTGAAAATTGATTTATAAAAAAGACGTTCATTTATAAAAGATGTCCGGTAGTTCTGATGGGGGGGGAGCATTGTTAATGCATTGGCTTTTTCTGGGGGCAATTAATGTTTAGAAATTCGGTCGAGAAAAAGAGAACGCCATAAAACAAAAG
>JAMYXO010008588.1:0-2500 GCA_033310375.1 Conus canariensis
TAGTAATTTTCTGTCCAACATTAAAGTGGAACAAAGCATATCACGACAGAAGGTTTATATGGACAGATGATGAAATCTATTTAGTTGATCCTAGCAATAAACTGAGTGAGTGTTTAGAACACTTTTATAGACAGTTTGAAGGAACTCAGACATTATTTATTATAGATGATTGTTCAGCAGAAAAGGATATAGTCAAAAAAAGAAACGCTTTGTCAAAACTGGCTTTCAGTGGAAGACATGCTAGGATAAGTGTGTGGATTTTATGTCAAAAATATAACTCAGTTTTAAAAGACTTTAGAGAGCAATTAAAGACTGTAGTTTTATTCCACATGAAAGACAGAGACGCATTTGATGAATGTATGCGTGAAAATGATGTTATTGAAAACGATCAAGAAAAACAAAGGATTAAGCAAAAACTTAAGTCTCAAAAGTTTAGTAAATTAGTATTAAAAACAGATAATCCTACACATTATGTATGTTTGTAAAGTGTTTACTATTAGAGAACTAGTAAACAGGCATTCTGGGTAACCCGCCGGAGCAACAGCGAAACCGGCTTTAGCCGGTTGGAGCTGGCGGAGGTGGGTGAGCCAGAATGCCTGTTTACTAGTTCTCTGGAGTGACATGCCATAAAGTTGAATAACCATCAAATCATACGTATATATTCCTTTACGCTCCGTTGCTACGCATACGGTTTGTCTTTTTCGATGAATACCAATACAGAGAGAGAGAGAGAGAGAGAGAGAGAGAGAGAGAGAGAGAGAGAGAGAGAGGCAGAGTGAGGGAGACAGAGAGGCAGAGAGAGAAAACACACATGCACGCACACGCGCGCAAGCACACAACACACACACACACACACACACACACACACACATACACACACACACACACACACACACACACACACACACACACACACACAATCACATGCTCCATTCCGTGCGCGCGGTACGCATCTGTATAAAACATGCATGCGCATGCATTAATCCAGCATCGTTTTTTAACACAATGCATAGCTGTTGAACGTTCAAACAAGGACATAAAGACACACACACGCGCGCGCGAACCGTATTACGAATGTAGTTTGAAACGTGCATTCTTCAGCTAAAGCAAAGAGTTCATTCAGCTACATGTCTTCCAAGATATTTAGGACACTACGAATAGATAGAAATAATGTGTGAATCACTGATTTCAAAAACGTATTTTCTAACTCTAAATTGATCAGCAACAAAAATATTTTGAACGTAGAATCAGATGTATGTGTGTGTGTGTGTGTGTGTGTGTGTGTGTGTGTGTGTGTGTGTGTGTGTGTGTGTGTGTGTGTGTGTGCGCGCGCGTGCGTGTGTGTGTGTGTGTGTGTGTGTGTGTGTGTGTGTGTGTGTGTGTGTGTGCGCGCGCGCATGCAAGTGCGCGCGCACGCGTGAACGTAATCGTGAGCGTGCGCACGTTCTAGAAAAATGAATAGTCACATATAATTAATTAAAAAGTCCGTTCTCACCTAAATACTGCTCTCTCTCTCTCTCTCTCTCTCTCTCTCTCTCTCTCTCACACACACACACACACACACACACACACACACACACACACACACACACACAGAAGAACTGGGATGACATATTGACTTTGCAATGAGTTCTTTTTTCCATTTGCTAACTTGATACAACTTCTTTATTTCCTTTGACCTGGTTGATTGACTGTTCGATTAATTTAAACGGACTGATTGACCGACATCAGTTGGCTATTTAATCATGATGGCCTGATGTGCAGCCATGGAAGCGAAGTCCTTTTTGAGAGGAAAATGGCGGAGAATCAATCTTTGCGTTCTGCATTTGAATGTGAATTCATGTGGATCAGGAACCAGTCGTTGCCATGGTGACTTTCTTCTGTGTCTTCTGCCAGTCTCTCCCTTTTCCCCCACGCCTCCTCCCCCCCCCCCCCCCCCCCCTCCTTTCCGCCTCCGTCTCCCCACTCTCCCATTCACAAATGTATGATAGTGTAATGGAGCATTGGACAGATATACTGAATCACATCAATATTGGAGACTAATCAAAGGGAGAGAAAATGGTACCTGGTCCAAATTCTCTCCCCGCCCCCCCCCCCCCCCCCCTTCCCTCCTCTTCTATGAGAACACGCAAACTAATGACAGAGCTGTACTGGATCGATAGGAAAGACAATAAGGGGTTTTAGATATGAAGCTAGCGATATTGTCAATCTATTCAAACTCTTCATTGCATTTTTTTTTGTTCAGCGGAACACATTCTTTGAGTATAGAATGCCAGTTGATGCTAAGTCTACGGACCGCTGCAGGGCCCAGTTTTATGACGAGTTCGTAGCTTTGTTATCATCTTCGTAACATCGTTCGTAAGCCAGGGCCCTGACGTAGTATGACCCAGTCCAAATTGCGATTTCCAGTATCATTCCATATGAACCCCCTCTGCATTATCTGCCATTGATGCTCTGTGAGAGTTTTTGACGGTCACAGGACACGCTCCCAGTATTTACA
>JAMYXO010008588.1:7500-10678 GCA_033310375.1 Conus canariensis
CTACATTTCATCATAGGCATGGTTCATTCAGGACATGGTTTGGTTACATGTAATATCCATCCAATATTACGTTTTACTACATGTATTGTTTATCCAGCATTATACTCTACTGCATGTATTGTTCTAAAAAGGCACGCCTTGAGACGCCCACCCATCCAAAAGTTGTGGGTTCGAATCCCGGCAGCGCCAAAAAAAAAAAAAAAAAAAAAAAAAAATTGGCAGTCGAAGGGCATCTGGGAGTCATGACCTGGATGCGGCCGGGCCCCCTTAGAGTGTAAGGAGTTCAGGGCCGAAACACTTGTCTGAGGGGGGTTTCTTCTCTGAAAACCTTCTGCTGTCAAGCTCTCCCAAGTTTTTCTTTATGCTATGTATTGTTCATCCAGCATTATATTCTACTAAACGTGTTGTTCGTCAAGCGTTGCGCGTTATCTTAAATGCAGTTCTTCCAGCACGTATACGTACCGTTCAACTGACATTACGTTTCATTTGATATATTGTTCATCCAGCAGTACGTTTTACTACAAATATTGTTCATCCAGCACGTACCGTTCATCCAACATTACGTTGCATTTAATATATTGTCCCTTCAGCAGTACGTTTTACTACAAATGTTGTTCATCCAGCATTACGTGTTACTACATGCATTATTCATCTTGAATTACGTTTTATACCTGTATTGTTCCTCCAGTATAATGGTTTCTACATGTATTTTGCATCCAGCATTAGGTTTTGTACAGGTATCGCTCATCCAGAATGACATTTTCCTATATGCATTGTTCATCCAGCATTACGTTTGACTACATGTATCGTTCAGCCTAGGGCTACAACGCCATCTTTCCATCAGGTCTCAATCAAAATCGCTTTAGTAGTTTTTACGTACTGTTGCTAGTAATCAGAAGAAAACAAACAAACAAACAAACAAACAGATGCGAACGATGACATAGATTCTTTGGCGGAGGTCAGAAAGGCCCCTTAAACATAAAAACAAACAGACAAACAAGCAAACAGGCAGGACTAGTTTTGCCAGGCACTGCAAACAGCTTTTGCTGGATGTCATCTCACTGTTCGTTTCTTCACGATCACAAAGCAGCCAGGGAAGCTAAAACTGGGAGAAGCGCTGTTCAGATTCAGTGTATATAGATTTGCCCCTTTTGTCTCAACAGCAGTTTACGGCAGTGGGGTCTTCCTTCTAAAGCAGTTCCAAAAAAGGCATCACGCAATTTGATAACAATCGAACGAATTTCAAAAGTGAGACACTAAAAAGACTTTCTTATATTAAAATCTTTATCATTGTGTATAGATGGAAATATCAGAGCCCTTCACACGCACGCGCACGCACGCGTCGCGCACACACACACACACACACACACACACACACACACACACACACACGCACCACGCACCACGCACGCACCACGCACGCACGCACACACAGTGAATCTTTCGCACTGTGCACAGCATATAAACACTGTTTGTCTGTATTTTTTTACATGCGACGGAGTATCAAGCAATCAATTTTCCAATCTCTTAGCAACTCATGGCAAACGATTTTAATTTATTAACTCCAGTCTATGGTTTGTTACACAACAAACCACACACACACACACACACACACAACACACACACACACACACACACACACCACACACCACTTTCTTCAGACGACATTCTTTGGTCATTTTAAAGAAAAAGCTTTATGAATACAATCACAAAGATGCCAATTTTTTTTTTCTTGAAACCCCCTTACTCACGTCATGTCACATTACGGGACATTGCTTTATCACATATCTTTTCTGTTGCCACACAAAAGAATTGTCATGCTTGAAGACAGAGCAACACACACCAAGGGAAATAAATGCAGCTTTTGAGTAACTTGTCAGTTCGTTTGCTTCCCTTTACAGTGTCCTCCGTCAGCTTTTGTGCGCCGGTCTTTTGTATAAGAATAAAGACGCACGATAAGGAACCTAAAGACATGATGGATATATCAAACTGACAAACGTGATAAACTACGCGCGTGCGCGCGCGCATGCGAGTGTGTGTATGCGTGTGCACGCGCACAACAGTATTGTTAATTTGTAGATATTTATTGAGTTGTTCGTTCATTTCTTTACTTGTGTGTGTTTTTTTTTTGGCTCATTTATCTGCTCGCCTACCTACACACACGTTTGTTTCCTTACTTGATTGCCGCAGAAATCCATTCATTCATTTAACCATACACTCATCTAGTCATTCATTCATTCTCACAGTTTTCTTCATCCACTTGTAATTATCCGCTCCCCCCCCCCCCCCGCCCCCCCCACCTCCCCCCCCCCCCGCCCCCCCACCTCCCCCCCCCCAAAGCACACTTCCACAATTCCCCCGCTCCCTCTCACAGCTATACCCCCGCCCTTACCGCCCCTCTTCTTTGCCTTTCTCCCGCCCTCCTTCCCCCTTACCCCCTCCCTCTCCTCCCGCCGTTACTTTACCTGCGTCCGTGTCATCTCGACACTCTTCTTGCCTCCCCCTCCTCGCTTCCTCTTGCTCCTTCTCCTCCTCTTCCTCCTCCTCCGCTGCCGCTGCCGCCGCCGCTGTGGCCACTCTGGTCTCCTCCTCCGTGTCTGTCAAACGGTCTTGGGGCGATTCCATCATCCCCATCTTCTCGTCCGCGGGATCCGAACCCTCGGGCCCTAGATACGGCGCCTCCCGGGAAGGGACCCCCTCCTCCTCGGATCCCAGTTGGCTTAGGGGTACCGCTTCTTCCGGGATGGGCGGGTTCTCCGGGTCCGGGAGTTTTTCGATGGCGCGTGCCCGGCTGCGGATGTCTCGACGGATGGAGGGGAGGCGTATCTTGAAACTCTGGTGGCGGTCTGGCATGGTGCGACATGGACATAAGAACAAAAGGGGGGCAATATAGTCCTTTTTCTTGACATGGTGGGCAATGGGAATAAGAACAAAAGGGGAGGGGAGGGAGGTGGGGCAATATAGTCCTTTTTCTTGACATGGTGGGCAATGGGAATAAGAACAAAAGGGGAGGGGAGGGGGAGGGGGGCAATATAGTCCTTTTTCTTGACATGGTGGGCAATGGGAATAAGAACAAAGGGGGGGGGGGGGAATATAGTCCTTTTCTTGACGTGGTGGGCCATGGGAATAAGAACAAAAGGGGAGGAGAGGGGGAGTGGGGCGGAATATAGTCCTTTTT
>JAMYXO010008589.1:0-10677 GCA_033310375.1 Conus canariensis
CACACACACAACACACAAAACACACAACACAGCACGCACGCACGCACGCACGCACGCACGCAACGCACCAGCACGCACGGCACGCACGCACACACCCCAAACACACCAAAATTATTTTTTCAACATTTCAACAAAATGAAAAATGTGGCAAAACAAACAAATCAAAATATCTTTATTTTGTTTAAATGTGTGCCCCTTAGGATATACAAGCATTTTCTGTAACTGATGGGTTTTTTTCCTCCTGATTTGACTTGCTTTTAAAGTTACTTCTTGTTTGATGTATAGCCCGGGTTTAAGATATTTACTTTAATATGACCTTGGCGGTTTTAATGGGGGTTTTATGTATAAATCTGCAAATGCATAAACGCACCCCAACGCACATACGCATGCACCGCATTTGAGCACATACGCATCTTCGACTTTCTCTCTCCCTCTCTCTCTCACTCTCTTCATTTACGTGATAGAGGAGAGGGGAAGAGAGAGAGGGAAGAGAGAGGAGAGAGAGAGAGAGAGAGAGAGAGAGAGAGAGAAGGTGTGTATGTGCTCAAATGCGTGAAATGCGTATGTGTATACATATATCACAGTGAAACCGCCAAGGTCATATCAAAGTATATATCTTACCAAGAATATATATCAAACAAGGGGTAACTTTAGAAGCAAGATGAAAAATCAGGAAAAAATGAAAAAGCAATCAGTTACAGACATGAAAATGAGCAAATGGAAACTGTACATAACTTTGCTATGAAACGGCTCCTTAATGTATTTTGCATACCTCTAATAAATGAAACAGGGTGAAACTGGTCGATTTCCTTTATATAATGAGAACTGTTGTCAAATGTTTGAAGTACTGGTTGCGACTGTTGAATTACTAATAACGAGGGTAAATAAAACAGGGATATTGCATGACACTAACTCAATTAGAATTAGGTCGTCAGAATTGGGGATTTAAAATAAGAGAGTTCTATCTGTAAATGGATTTGGCATTGTATGGATGACTCAGACGGTGGTGACGAAGTCAGTTTTTTTTTTTTTTTTTTGCCGCAGAGTTTTAAAGATAGTTGATTTGCGTGCCATATGCAAGATTGGCATAGTAACATGGAAGAAAGTGACAAGTTGAGTTTTATCACTCATTTACAGATCTTTTTCAAGCTTGAGAACTATCTGACATCAAAAAACTTGTAAGCGGTTTTTAGAGATGTTTCGCTCGGTTTCGAACGAGAAGCCTGGGGTTTAAAGCAAGAAAAAGATGGTTCATGCACGCGGAAAGGGGATCTGATGTGTGCATCCTGCTCAAAAGAAATTGAAGACAGGAACACTTCGTTTTTAGTTTGCCCAGAGTATAATAAATTTAGAAATGATTGTTCTGCCTTTAAGTCCTTTTTCGGTCAAACTCAAACCTCTTTGCTATTTTTGCCCTCTGAAAATGTAGACATTGTACACTCATTTGCTAAGTTTGGGGCCGAAGTTTTTCGATTTAGAGAAAAAAAAACTTAATCTGTAGGCTGTGTTTTGTAAATCATGATTATGCAATAAATGGTGAAATTGTGATGAGAATATTTGCTTGATGAATGGTTTTCTTTCTTCCTTTTCTAGTTATTAGTATTGTTCAATGTTTTCTGTGTGTACCCTTCTTTTTGACTCGCATTTCTGTTGTTAGCAGAGTTTTGGCAAACTAAATAGAAATTGCGCATGCACTCCTTGGCATATGTTTAACTATTGGCAATAAAGCATTGTCATTGTCATTCTTTTCTCTCTCTCTCTCTCTCTCTCTCTCTCTCTTCTCTCGTCTTTTCTCTCTCTCTTTCGCGCGCGCGCGTGCGCGCGCGCGCGTCTTATATCACATGTAAAAATGAAAGTGCTGCTGCTATTATTCCTCCTGCTCCCTCCTCCTACTTAAAATGAAAGTACTACTACTACTATCTACTACTACTCTACATACTACTACACACAAACGCACGCACGCACGCACGCACGCACGCACGCACCCCACACACTAACACACACGCACAACACACACACACACGCACACACGCACGCCCCGCACGCTCGCACGCTCTCTCTCTCTCTCTCTCTCTTCTTTCTCACACACACACACCACACACACACATCCCCCACACCACACACACACACACAACACACACACACACACACCACTTGACTGAATTTGTGAGACCCACTCACCACCCTCTCTGGGCACTCTGCTCGTCGTTCTGCCAAAAGAAGTTCAGTCTGGCACCCAGCTTCCTTTGGCCCGTTCCCTGTCCCCTTCTGTTTCACTGAGGGCCCTTTCAAGGGAAAAATAATAAGTGCCAGGACAGTGAAATGGGGGGGAAAGACACAAAAAGATACCAAAAAGGAGTCAGCACAAACAGTGAGAGAGAGAGAGGAGAGAGAAAAGAGAGAGAGAGAGAGAGAGTAGAGAGAGAGAGAGAGAGAGAGAAAAGACATACAGACAAAAGACATCGAGAGAGAGAGAGAGAGAGAGAAGAGAGAGGAGAGAGGAGAGAGAGAGAGAGAGAGAGAGAGAGAGAGAGAGAGAGAGAGAGAGAGAGGGCAAGGATACATAGGAAGACAGACAAATACAAAAACCTAAAAACAATTTTCAACATAATACATTGCATCATAAAATGGCAAGGACCAGCCCTTGGTTACACGATTAACAGCATGGAGAAACCGGGTGAACTGTTCAGCAGTCCAGTGCCCCGATTGTCCTCATAGAGTGAAGGCAGGAGAAGGGGGAGGAGGACGGGCAGAAGAAGAAGAAGAAGAAGAAGAAGAAGAAGAAAGAAGAAGAAAGAAAAGAAGAAGAAGAAGAAGAAGAAAGAAGAAGAAAGAAACTACGTCTAGAATATCTGTATAATGTTATCATTTAGATCAATACTAAAACGTACACCAATCTCTTTTGTTGCACCCGTATCCTTAAGTACAATACTAGTTCCCAACACACCCGTGCGTAATTAGCAATTGGGAATATTTCATCTTTTTTGTCAGAAATCTTTTTGTCAGTAGTTTGTTTGTCAGTGCTCTAGCCCACAGCACGACTGAGTTACAATTTTTACCACTGGTTCCACAATACAGGCAAGTCAGGCACAGATAGCGAGTGAAAGAGACACAAAAAGACAAACAGTCTTCCTGGGGGGGAAAAAAAACGACCGCTAACCTGTTCTCATGGTTTGACCACCTGGGTACAACTCCAAACCCTCTACACTTTCCTACACTTTCCCTTCACCCCCCCCCCCCCCCCCCCACCCCCCCCCCCCCCCCCCCCCCCCCACGCTTCCGCCCTTTTGCCACTTCACTGCTTGGCCTTCCCATAACATTCTGTCTCAGCTGTCCTTTCTTCAGCAGGCACGTTGAATGTGCATTTCAGAAGGTGTGGTGGAGAAGGCCCAGTTTTGTCGGATTCTGAGAGAGAGAGAGATGAGAGAGAGAGAGAGAGGGGGGGGGGGGGGAGGGAGGGAGAGAGAGAGAGAGAGGAGGGGAGCGGAGGGGGAGGGAGGGAAGGAGAGGAGAAAAAAGACAAGAGAGAGAAGAGGGGAGGAGAGAGGGGGGAGAGAGAGGGCAGACAGACAGACAAACAGACAACAGACAGACAAGAATCAGAGAGGCACACAGAAACCGAAAGACAGGGCGCAGGCCCGAGTCAAAAAGTTGGAGAAACACGCTTTTTTTCAGTGATTGTCCTGTTTTATAATTGTGATACTAATAACGACGATGATGATGAAGATGATGATAAAAATATCGACGATTATGATAATAACAACAGTGGGAAGGATGGTATCAGATTTCAATTGTTGGCTGGTCCATCAGTCTGCTTTGTTGGTCTGTTTCTCCCTTATCCACAAAGCTGACACAGTTGCTGCCTTGGTTCTGTAGCGTTCATTTTGTCATTTGGTATGCATGTATTCTGTTAGGAACCCTTGTTCAGTCGAACTGGATTTGCCTTTATCCTGAGTGTCAATGCAGTCAGATAGACTCGCAGTATTTTCATGTCTTTATCTTTTTCTCCTGGACAGGTTTTCAGACGCAGCTAGCACTGATACATAATTCAAATAATTTTCCCCCCAAACCCTGCAAGGCTTCAGCGTATCTTTCCCCTTTAGCTGATGGGAGGCGGCATTTTTGACAGTCTCCCCCGGGTTTTTGCCAGCAGCCATCTCGTTTGAGGCAGAAAATCTCGTTAGTCTGGGCAATGCTTTTTTCTGGAGATCGTATGCTTACAAAGGGCAGTGGCTGAAGAAAACTCTGATTATATTTCCCCCCCCCCCCCCCCCCCCCCTCAAGATGCGACTGTGTGGAAAGCAGAGGCAATATTAAACACGTCTATTTGAGGAGAGTTGAGTAAAAGTCCACAGTCATGATTAATATGTAGGAAGATCAAAGGTCCATCTGCTTCCCATTCTTACTCTCCCCCCCCCTTCCACTCCCCCCCCCCTACCCCCCCCCTTCCCCTTGCCGAAGCTTCAAGATGGGTATGACAATTTCATTCTCATATTTCGTGGGATATTAATTAACTAAGACTTTACGATGTATGTCTACTGATTTTTAAATGACTAAGCTTTGGATTTAAACCCACGAAATGCTGAATGTAAGCTGCATCTGGTTTTAGTTTGTTTACAGCCATGATAGGGTATCTGTGGCTGTTTCCCATGCAAACAATATAACTGTTTTTGTCTGACATGTCTGAATTTTAGACAACATTAGGAAAGCCTCCAAAACCCCAAGCCAAGCATATGACTTAAGTCATATTCAAAGTTCCGGATTGAGACGAGCTCTCCCCTGAAACTCGAATGATTGAAATGAATTCTATCATATGTAGACTGCATAATGCGCATTTTTAAAAATCGTTAATCTATTAAATGAACACTTTGAAGATTCTCCACATATTGACACACTGCTTTGTTTTAATTTGACATTGACAGACAGAACGTTCATCAAAAAGCGAATAAATCGCTTTGCTTATCACATATGTGTTTAAAAGTCAAGCAGCGTCTAACACCCCTGGGGATGGTGGTGTCTAGAAAGGCTCACAGTCTGTTGGTAAATCAATACCAAAAGAGTATTCCCGAAGATTCAGTATTCGTTTGGTTTTAAGAAATAGAGAGAGAAGAGAGAGAGAGAGAGAGAGAGAGAAAAGAGAGAGAGAGAAGAGAGAGAGAGAGAGAGAGAGGAGATTGTGGAGACAGTATAAACACAGATTCCTTCGCTTGTATTTTAACAGATGTGTACTCTCTTCTCTCTCTCTCTCTCCTCTTCCTCTCTCTCTCTCTCTTCTCTCTTCTCTCTCTCTCTCTCATTTCCTTGAGCGATGTTAGCAATAATTATTTGATATACAATGCATTTATAAATAACAATTGCAAGAATGGATGGAAAGAACGCAATATTGCAGGTGATTATCAAGCTGGATTTAAGAAGGATACTTCACAGTTGACCACAGTTTTCCTTACTACTCTCACAACCCAAAAAAATTTCTGTTATAATCGAAAAGTTTATGTTGCATTTATAGATTTCTGTTTATTTGCTTTGAAGAAAAACTTGTTAGGAGTAGACAGGCAAGCACCAAATGACATTGTTTTTGGTCAAAACAAAAACCCTTCCCCTAAATAAACTTTTCTGATTAAGGATTTCACTGGGGTTGAGGTGATTCAAATAGGAAAAATCACGGATTTTTGTAAAGCTTTTTAATTTACGTTGTTTGACGTGGATGCAAGATGTAAGAAAACTTGGGAAAACAACTGTTTTTGCTTATGTTTTGTTTAAATATGGATTTGGTTTTGTTTTAGTAATGAAGGGGTTCGAAACACTCAGGCTTTATAGTTTTTCAACAAAGGGTTCTTAATGTAGGTGGCAAACTTTGTCAATCATATTCAACTAAAGATGGATTCAGCTTGTATAAGCTTCTTACAGTGACCATAGTTTAAAACCTTATTACGTTTTGATAATTGTAACATCAAAAATATTCGACGATTTAGGCTTAGAATGTTTGAGTTGGGATTACTCGTTACCAAACAAAATTTTATGCCAACATTAAATGTATCCCAAATGTACTGGAAGAAAAAAAATGAATTTCATTTTTTTCTTGTTCCCCACTCTTAGACTGTCTGTGTGAAGGTGGAGACATTTGTCAGTCGTTTTAAAGGGGGTTTCGTGTAATTTACCGGGAAAATTATGATGACTTGTAAAAATTTAAGGAAGGAAAACACCCATCCCCCCTTCCCCAAAGCGCAATGCTTCTCCTTATTTTTACAAAACGTATAAACAGTCTGGTTTTTAAATTAACAAAAAGGTATATTGCCTCCCAAAATAGTTTTTTTAAAAAAAAAAAATAATAACGTTTTAAACAAAGGGAGTAAAGACACAAAATTAATTCGGTGAACCCGTCAAGTTCAGCTGCCAGACAGTAATCCCAAAGGGGGAAAAAAATCCAGGGCCGTTTTGCTTTCACCACTGATCTACACCGGAAACTGACCAGTTAATCCAAAAAGCAGGACTTTTTTTTTCTGGGGGAGGGATTGGAACCCCAATTTTCACCTTCGCACTTACTGAAGAAAACGAACACACCATAACATTTATCCCCCCCCCCCCTGCACCACGCGTCCCGGGCTTCTCTCGTGCATTCCCCCTCCCTACCCTCCCATCTCTCTTTTCTTCTCGGGGGAAACCCCCTCCCTGATACCCACCAAAGTATGGGAAGAGCAAGACGGGTGAGCAGCAAGCCTTTTTAAAAAGGACCCGGGGTTTGGGTTTGTCTCCAGAGGGCCTCGGCTGTAGTTTAAACGGTTTTCAAAATAAGATCACAAGCAAGTCCCACGAAGTGTGGGGTTCTCACCTTTTCTTAAGGTGATGGGGGGGAGGGAAAGGGGGGGGGGGTTGAGGGGGAAGTTTGTAGGGTAGAGGAATGTTTGGGGAAGGGGGGGGGGGGAAAATTTTGGGGTGGAAAGTGGTGAGTTGAAGTAAAAGAAAAGATAAAGGCTTGCAACGGAAAATGCTTTGGGTGGTGTATATGATATACTGTGTGTCCTGGGGGGTTTGGGTGCGTGCATCCGTGCGTGCTTTTTGTGTGGTATGTGTGCGTGCGTGGTGGTGCGTCGGCGTGCGTCGGGGTTTTTTGTGGTGTGTTGTGTGGTGTGCGTGCGATGTCAAGGTACAAAGACCAAGGGCGAGGAAAAACCCTTTGGGCTTTGGAATGGTTTTCTGCAGATTTGGGGGCCCTTAGAGGGGCCCATTCACAAAATTCCTGTCTTCTGTCTGTCTGCGCTGTCCTGTTCTGTCGTCTGTCTGTCGTCTCTCTCTCTCTTCTCTCTCTCTCTCCCCCTCTGTGTGTGCTCAAGATTCGGTTTATAGGAACGTTCCTGAAATGTGTGGAAAATACTTTTACCCTTTTTAAGGAAAGTGAGGAAATGAAATAAAGGGGGGAGGAAGGTGCACACGGAGGTAGTGGAGTACACACCGGAAAGTGACTCGACGAGAAGCTTTTCAAGATTAAGGGAAAATTGATGGGGGGGGGGGTTTTGGGGGAGACGCATTTTGACAAGCGTGAGAGCGGGGGTGTGTGGTGTTGTGTGGTGTGTGGTGTGAGGTGGTGTGTGTGTGTGTTGGGTGTGTGGGGTGGTGTGTGTGTTGTGTGTTGTGTGTGTTGTGTGCGCGTGCGGGGCGTGCGTGCGTGCGTGCGTGTATGCCTTGGGGGTGTGTGCGTACGTCGTGCGTGTGTTTAAAAAAATTCATAATATTATAGTGAAAATTAATTTCGCGGGGAAAGAAAACTTTCATTAAGTTTTAAAAAAAAATCAGTGAAGTAGCATTTTTTGAGACCTATTTCTTTTGTTTTTGGAGAGAGAGAGTGGGAAAAGGGAGAGGGAGAGAGGGGAGAGAGAGGAGAGAGAGGAGAGAAAAAGAGAGAGAGAGAGAGACAGACAGACAACAGAAGAGAGAGAGAGAGAGAGAAGAGAGAGAGAGAGCGAAAACCTTTCCGAATTTTTAAAACCCCCTGTCAATAAAAAATTGAGCAGAGTGCGGTGCTCTCAGCGAGTTGCCTCAGGACAAGGATGAGGTGGGGAGGTAATTTTTTATTGAAACAGTACACAAAATTGGGGGGGAAAGCAGTGAACTCTAATTAAATGAATATCAATAACGAGATCGGGTAGCACCCCGGATCTAAGTACTTACTTTAATTGGACGGGTGGCAGTTTTCGCTCGTTCTAATAATCATACAGTTGGCGGGGAAATGGCCGATTTTTTGGGCTTACCACTCACTACTACCCGGGGACAGACTGGACTATCTTGTTCATGACTGACTCGATGTTTGATCCCTAATGCATCTGCTATCTGAAGAAAAAAACGGGCTGCTGCATGCTAATAGCATATATAATGCCCAATTTTTTAGGCCCCACTGTATCAACAAAAAACCCTTACAAAAAACGACCCGAATGCCCCCAATGGCCCCGCCAGGAGAAACCCGACAAATAACCCATTTACAACAACAGAACCATTTAATTTATTGGGCGTGTGAATAGATTGAAATCCCCGAAAAAAAACAAAAAAAAGAAACAGATAGATCAAAAACTGAATTTTATCTAACTTAAAATAGTTAAAAGACTTAACAACTACCAGCTATGATACAAGGCACTTGCATTTTAAAAAGTGAAAAATACTCTGTCTCTCAGCCTCCTACCTACTCCTACATGAACAAAAATACTTTAAAGGGGAATGGCAAAACACAAAAGTACTAGTACCTTACCTACTTTACCCATCTATCTACACACCTACCTTTCCCACTGCCAACATACATACCTACCTACCATCCCCTACCTACCACCACCGACTACCTACCTTCCTACCTACCTACCTACTTACCTACCTCCACTTTAAACATCCATACATGCATACAACTTAAATAAAACATGCATGCATGCATACCCATACATGATGCATACATGCATAATACATACATACATTCATAACCCACGTAGTTTGTTCTAGTAAGTGCATACATGAGCTACAATTAACTTCATACTTACTCATACATAAAACATACATACATACACGACAGCAGACGCAGACAGACAGACAACAGACCACCAATGAAACGCGTGGAAAATATGTACATACATCCAAAAGAAAAAAGCACCCCACATAACGGACACAGCAGGAACACCAACGCTTTCAGACACCGAAAACAACGGCATCGCCAAAGCAACAATAGCTCGAAAAAAAATAATCCAAAAGGTATCTCCACCCTTTTAAAACTGCCGTAACAAAAGCATAAAAAAAAACAACAACAAAAGTTGATGACAACGGGTGACGCGGGAAACCCCTAATATTTCAAAGACGTGTTGTGTGTGTGTGTGTTTGTGTGGGTGCGTGCTGGGCGTGCGGGCTGCGGTTTTGGGGTGTTGGTGGTGTGTGTGGTGGTGTGTGGGGAGTTTGTGCGTGTTGTGGTGTGTGTGTGTGGTGGGTGGTGTGTGGTGTGTGTGTGTGGGTGCGTGAGTGTGTGTGTGTGTGCACTTGTGGCCTGGGATGTATAGAAAAGAAATTTTCGTGTGCAGAAAAATGCGTTTGCAGTTTAAGTTTCATTTCATCAAAAGGGGGGTCACTGCGTGCGGTAGTCCAAAACCTACACCACATCCCCAAAAAATGAAACCCACTACGCTTATTTTAATCTGATGGATATTGAAATAAACAACAAAGGAGAAATTGAAAAGGGGTCGCGGGCTACGACCACGGAGCGACCTACGCTTTGCCAACGCGTGGTCAGACCTGAGTCCCACCTACAAATTTTTTTTTGGATCACACGTGGGGTTATGAGGGGGGGGGCATGGGGGCCCCTGTGTGGTGCTGGGGGCAGTGTGTTGTATGTGTGTGTGTGGTGTGTGTGTGTTGTGTGTGTGTGTGTTGTGTGTTTTTGTTTGTTGGTTCATGTATTGGGTGTGCGTGAGAGTGTGTGTGTGTGGTGTGTGTGTGTGTGTGTGTTTTGGGGGTGTGTGTGTGTGCGCGCGCGCGCGCGCGCGCGCGCGCGCGTGGGGTTGTTTGTGTTGTGTGGTGTGTGTGTGTTGTGTGTGTGTTGTGTGTGGAAAATTTGGGTTTGTGTGAGCTCAACACGATCTGCATATTAAAATAAAATATATTAATATAAAATTTTAAAAATTAAAAAGTCTGGTGTGTGTGGGGTGTGTGTGTGGTGGGGTGTGGTAAAATATGTGTGTAATGTGTTTTTGGACTTTGTATTTTGGGCGTGTATGCATGTGCGTGTTGTATGCATTTTGGGATATGTGTATGCCTTAGTGGGGACACGTGTGGGGGGGAAAAAAGCACATCACGCGTTTGTAAATTTTTGTGCGTAGAAGCGAGCGGACGTACCGCGCACGTGTGTGGTTGGGTGGTGGTGCGTGTGTGTGTGTGTGGGGGGGTTTTTGTTTTGTTGGGTTTTAGTTACGCTGTCCGTGGTATGCATGCGCGGGGCTGTGTGTGTGCGTTTGTGTTGTGTGTGTGTGGTGTGTGTGTTGTGTGTGTGTGTGGTGTGTGTGTGTGTTTTGTGTGTGTGGTGTGTGCGTCTTTTGGTGAATGCAGGAAAATGATTAGGATCGAAAACAAGAACAAAGCCATCAAAAAACAACATACACGTCACGGCGCGCGCGCGCGCGCCGCGCGCGCGCGCACACACACCAAAACACACAACAC
>JAMYXO010008590.1:5000-10676 GCA_033310375.1 Conus canariensis
CTCTCTCTCTCTCTCTCTCTCTTCCATTATAGAAGGGACTGGTTCCAAGGGGGTGTGTCTGGCGTGTCCGTCCACAGTGGGGTAGGGACACAACATGCCAAACATGTCATTGTTTGGCCAACCAGGAGGACAGGAGGTCCCGAAAGCTCAGAACGCCCTCATATAGTCCCTCCCGTCCGTCTGTCTGTCTGTTTGTATGTCTCTGTGTGTCTCTCTGTCTGTCTGTCTGTCTGTCTGTCTGTCTCTGTCTGTCTGTTTGTCTGTCTGTCTGTCTCTGTCTGTCTGTCTGTCTGTCTGTCTGTCTCTGTCTATCCCTCTCTCTCTCTGCCTGCCTGTCTATCTGTCTGTCTGTCTGTTTCCCTCTGTCTCTGTCTGTCTGTCTGCCTGTGTCTCACTAACGTTGTGTGCGTGTGTGTGTGTGGTGTGTGTGTGTGTGTGAGTGTGTGTGTGTGTGTGTGTGTGTGTGTGTGTGTGTGCGTGTGTGTGTGTGCGTGGTGTGTGTGTGTGTGGTGTGTGTGTGTGTGTGTGTGTGTGTGTGTGTTGTGTGAAGAGCAAAATCAAGAGCATATATTATTGCATTATAGAAAAAAACAAACAGGGGTAGCGTGGGCCAAAAGGGATCCGGTTAAAGCATTCAATTGAATTGATTCCAGCGTCGACACACTGACACTGACATATTACAGAAATGGCACAAAGAACATATCACGTATCAGGACCTTACTTGTTGTCTCCCAATAGATGAACACGATAACATACATCACGCGTGTGCAGGTTGAGGCAGTCAGTAAACATGAGCTCCTAGCTTTGTTGTTGTTGTTGTTTTTTCTCCATCCGAGTGTTGCAATAGGAAATCTTTTTTTGCGATCCTCGTCGTCAGGTCGTTATGGTCTTTGTCAACTAATTTACAGTCCTCAAGAAAATGTCATTCATCCTCCAAGACCTGGCATGTCGTGCCTAGTCAGTCTTCTCTGTCAGTGTTCGTGGTAATAACGACCCCTCTCAATCTGGATGGAGTTCATGGGCGTTGACTGGTAATGTAGTGTCACGGAGTGGGTAAACTGAACTGAACATATTTTCAAGTCAGGATATGGGCGCGTGTTCTGATTCACTATCACGCATAAAAACTAGGGGTCACCACTGTAATGGACTCAATGTCGCACAAAGGATTCACTCAGGGAACACTGAAGTAGGGTAAGGTAATGTTGCTTATAGCCCAGCCGACCGCAAACGGCCATGTCAGGGCTGTCACCACGTTAAAATCAAATCACAAGGCGTAAAACAAACAAACAAACAAAACACTTTCACACATCTCTTTAAAATATATCTTGTAAAAGCGTACCAGAAACTTCGTTAAAAATCTTTCTTCCGTAAGTAAATAATGTTATCCAGATACTACATAAAGAAAAGGGACGTGTAATCAACCCGAGGGCTTCTGTCTCCTCAAACAAACATCTGGAAAAGAATGAAAGACAGATAATGAGTTAAAAGAGGCCCTGCAGGTTTGCTAAATACAAAACTGAATAATGCGGATATAGCATATGTGAACACTAACTGTCGTTTTCATCGTCGTCAGATTTCAACTACTGTACATTGGGGCAGCTTCACGCATACTGTCAGTGTTCAGCGTCTGTCTTGTGACAGTAAAGCTCACAGTCACTCACACCCCTTACATGAACTCAGGCATTCCGTGACTGTCATCTTTATAACAAAATCAACTTCAAATTCTTTTGCTTGCTCAAGTTACTTAAACGTTAAGGGATATTCAGCCTACGGAAACGTTAACCAAATTTATGTTTGCGACATTTACAATTTTTGACACAAAATTGGAATTTTTTCTTTTCTGTCTAATCATCTATAACAATACGTTATTTATATAAAAACCTTTGCCTTCAGACATGAAATTTACTGTAATGCTCTTCGACACTCTGCGTCAATATGTTGCTTCAAATTAGCCGCCTGTTTCTGCTCAAATGCAACTGTGATATCAAATTTGAGTTTGGATGAGTTTTCGTTCCATTGTTTCATCCAGAAATCAACATAAAGTGTTTTCAATTTATCATTGATAATAAACTTCAGTCGAGTCACACAAAACGGTCCCTGATTTTGCCAGATGTGTTTTAATCCTCTCGTTGACACGGTATCCTAAATATTAAACAAAGTTCGTGTCTTTCTTTCCTTTGGGAATCTCCACCATAGCTCTTTCAGAACTGGTAACGTCAGTCATGGCTTTTCCCTAAACTCTTCTCCTTGGCCTGCCGAATGTCATATGCGCTGTTTCATGTAGGAATTTATTTGCAACACCAGGCTTTGAACAAATGTCCATCTCCTATTCTTGACATGTTTCATTACTTTAAGTGGTAAGAAGATGAGAACCACACGTCTGCCCTATGTTTTAAGATAGGAAAGACTGAGAATCAAGTGGCGTTGTAACTGTTAATCAGATTAACATTTTGATCGTAAAGTTTGTTCTCAAGGTATGTGCGGTTTTATTGCCTTGTGCTAGGTTCTTGTGCTCCATGTGTGTGTGTGTGTGTGTGTGTTGTGTGTGTGTGTGTGTGTGTGTGTGTGTGTGTGTGTGTAAGCTCGCGCACACGTGTGTGTGTGTGTGTGTGTGTGTGTGTGTGTGTGTGTGTGTGGTGTGTGTGTGCGCGCGCGCACGTGCGTGTACATGTATGTATGTGTGTGCGTGCGCACGCGTGTGAGTGTGTATGTACACACGTGCAGACAGGCAGATAGACAGAACGTACAGCAGAAACACATTAAAAATGGCTTGACTTATCGTTAGAAAAAAAAATTGGCACTTCATGTTGCAACATGACGATGAAAGAAAAAAAATCATAAATAAATAAGTACACACACACACACACACACACACACACACACGGCAAACAAAAAAAGGCATTGGAGATGCGGGGTATCGATCCCCGTACCTCTCGCATGCTAAGCGAGCGCTCTACCATTTGAGCTACATCCCCTGCCTCGATTCTTCTCTCTCTCCTTCAGCTATAATCCGAAGCCTTACCCGATTAGGGGCCAGTCTGGCTGAGCCAGGTGATTTTGCCCCAGGGGCTGATCTGGGGCGGGTGGTGATGGTGGTCGCCTGTGGTGTAATCCGTGGCCGACTACTGAGCACAATCACGCATGAACAATCCACTGCATGCACGCTGACCGACCACAAGGTCAAAGTCGTCTGGAGTGTCCGAGTTCGTATTGTATATTTTACGCGTTTTTTATATGAATCAATAATAGCATGGCATTAGGTCTAGTTTCATTCTTATTATTTGAAGAATTGTCATTATATCATCATCGTATTTGTTACTGCTATCATCATCGTCATCATCATCACATCATTAACATCAAATTTTTATTATTATTAAATATATTATTATTATCATTATTATTATTGTCATTATTTCTATTTTCATTATTATTATTATTATTATTTTTGTTATTGTTATCGTCATCATTAATTATCATTGTTATTATTGTTCTTCTTCTTTTTATTGTTATTATCACTGTTATTACTATTATCTGTATCATTTTTATTATTGCTACTGAAGTTGTTTTGTTGTTGTTATTGTTGTCATCATTACCATAAGAAATTGTAAATAAATCTAATTGTAGTAGTAATAGCATTGTAGTTTATAGTATTAAATAATAGTAATAATAGTAGCAGTAGTAGTAAATAGTATTAGTAAATAGTAGGAGAAGGAGGAGGGGTGGAGGAGGAGGGGGAGCAGCAGCAGCAGCAGGTTTCAGTTTCAGTTTCATCAAGGAGGCGTCACTGCGTGCGGACTAGTCCATATACGCTACACCACATCCGCTAAGTTTTGAGACCACGCTTCGCATGATTTGAAGCTGATGGATAAATGAATTAACAACAAGATGAGACAATTGAAGAAGAGGGTCTCTGGCTACGGCTCAGCGATGTCTGACCTACGCATTAGCCCAAGCAGCAGCAGCAGGAGCAACAGAAAACAGTTAAATTCTGTGTGAAATTTTACACAAAACTGAAAAAGTTTTGCACATTGAATATAATATGTGATCTTCCTGAAGTCTGAATCCAACCTGTTGACACATCTGACACCGGAGAAGAACCCACAGGTAGGTGCACACAGCATATAAAGCTGACAAAACCCCGATGATATTGATCAGAATAAAATAAATGTATAGGTATCTAAGCTAAATACATGAAGAGGAAAACTGAAATAAGTAGTCTACATCAACCGATAACGTGCATTCCACATATAAATTGAAATTGGTCAACCCATGATGAGATTTAAATCCATTTTTTTCGAAAACTTTAGCCTACTCATTTTAGCAGAGAAATGGCCGACATTCCTCTAACCTCTGTTCCCCCCCCCCCCCCCCCCAAGTCTTCCTCTCCTCCTCCCCTTTACAACACACACACACACATTCCCACACACACAACACAAAAAACCCACACAACAAACCCCCACACACACACACACACACACACTTTTACACTAAAAGTTCAACTTTCCTTTAAGAAAGAAAAATGACCCCAAAATTTTATTTTCCTCAACTAAAAAAAAGACTTATCATTACTTTCAAATATTTTTAAATTGTAAAAAATGATTTGTTATGTAGGTAAAACAAAAAAAAAGTTGTTTTAAAGAATTTTATGTAGAGGAAAAAAAGAAAAAAAAGAAAAGAAAAAAAAAAAAAAAAGAAAAAGATTGGAGATGCAAAAAAAAAAAAAAAAAAAGGGAGATCGGGGTATCGACCCCGTACCTCTCGCATGCTAAGCGACGCTCACCACTTGAGCTACACCCCCCCTTTAAAAAATGGGGCCCTTTTTTTCCGCAAGACTGTCTTTTCAAGGGGGCACGGAAAAACCGGGGTAAGTTTCAGTGGATGACTTTTACGTCCCCTTTGCTGTGGCAGCAACCGTGACGGGGGTACGTTCAGACAATACGTTTATTCCTGTTTTTTTTTTTTTTTTTACCGTTCGGGGGCCAGCACTACCATAAAAAAATTTACTAGTGCCGTTGCTTACTTTTTTGTTTTAATTTTTTTTTTTTAAAAAAAATTTTGTTTGAAGGATTTTCAAAGTCTTTCAATGATAAGCCTAAGATTTATGCAAAACACACAAAAACATTCTACAAAAAAGTGCAAGGACCCATGTATTTCACACACATAATATCAAATTTTTATGCACACACGTACAGAAATTTTCACGTAAAAGCACGCACATGCACGCGCATATCGCACATCAGCACGCGCGCGTGCAAACCACACAAAAGACGTAAAACTCACACACATTCAATTAGACGGGGACACACAACACAACACACCACACACAAACACACACACACACCACACCGCGCGCGGCGCGCACACACACACACACACACACACAAAAAACACCCCACACCACACACACACAACCCACACTCCACTTGCAAGACAAGGAAAAAAGCAGAACACAAAACCCCCCTCGTTTATGTTACGGATGGAATGGGGGGTGTCGCAGGGTGTCTGACGTCTGACCTCACTCAGAAATTACGGATCATGCACACTTTTTTTAATTCACATACCACACCCACTCACCCGAAATTGACAGCCAGGCAACAAACAAAACTTTTTTTTTTTTTATCTGCCCGAGCCACCCAAAAAAAACAAAACACTGGGCGGCCCCCTTGGGGGTACACA
>JAMYXO010008591.1:0-10676 GCA_033310375.1 Conus canariensis
TTTTTTTGATTATTTTTGGGTAGAAGGGGTTTTTTTGGTTTTTTTTTGAACCCCCTTTGCCCCCCTAAAAAAGTTTTTAAAAAAAAGTTTTTTTGGTGGATTTTTGGTTTTTTTAAACCCGAATTTTTAATTTTTTTTTCCCCCCCCAACAGGCCCCCTAAAAAAAAAATTTCCCCAAAACCCCTTAAAAATTTTTAAAAAATCCCTTTGGGCCCCTTTTAAAATAGTTTTTGGGTTCTCCCCCCCTCCCCTGCAATTTTTTTTTTGGGAAACCCTGGGGGGTTTCAGCCCCAAAACAAAAAACGCCCCCCAAAAAAAAAAATTTTTTTCCGGGCCCCCCCCCCAAAACAAATTTTTTTTTTTCAAAAAATTTTTCCCTTTTTTTTTTTTTTAAACCAAATGTTGGAGGGGCCCCCTTTGGAAAAATTTGGGGAAACCTTTTCCCTACAAATTTGGGTTTTTATACCCTTTTTGCCCCCGTCCCCCTTTAAACTGAAAAGTTCCCCCAGGACTTTTCCCCCCCCTCCCGACCAAAACCCCAAACCCCCCCCCCATTTTAAACTGCCTTTCCCCGAGGGCCCTTTTATTAAAAATGGTAAGAAAATTTTGGGGTCCCCCCCCCCAACCCGGGGTTTGGGTTAAAATCCCCCTTTTAAAAAAAAAGAAAAAAGGTTTTTACCTGCTTGGGTTTTTTTTATTTAAAACCCCCCCCAACCCCTTTCTAGAATTTTCCCCCCTTTGTTTATTGTTTTTTTTAGTCCGAAAATTAAAAAAAAAACCCACCCTTACTTTTTAAAGGGGGGGTTTTTTAAATTTTTTTTTTATTTACTTGGAAAATTTTAGAAATAGGCCAAAAAAAGGAAAACCCTTTGCCCCTTTCCAAAAGTTTGTTTTGGGTTTAATAACTTTTTCCCAAAAAAGAACCCCCCTTTAAAGCCTTTTTGGGAAAAAACCCCCCCATTTCCCCCCCGAGCCCTTGGCCCCTTCCCAAAAAAAAATTCATCCCAAAAACCTTTTTTATAATATCCCTTTTTTAAATTTCCCCCTGGCCGAGGTTTTTCCCTTTTTTTCTAATTTCCAAAAAAATTTTTTTAAATTTTAAAAAAAAAAAAACTTTTAAACAAGAAAACCAAAAATTTTCCCAAAGGTTCCCCTTTTTTTGTTTTTGGGGTCGGGAAATAAAAAATTTAAAAAACCCCCCTTTTGGGGGGGTTGTTTTTAAAGGAGGCTTTTTTTTTAGAACAGAGGTTTTAAAATTGGTTTTTTTTGGTTTTTTTTTTTTTTTTTAAAGGGATTTTTTCCCTTTTTTAAAAACCTTTGGGTTTTCCCTTTTTTCCCCGGGGGTTTTTTTGAAAAAAAAGTTTCCCCCCCCCTTTTCCTTTTTTTTTTTGGGAAAACAAAAAATTTTTTTTCCTTTTTTTATCCCCTTTAAAAAAACAGCCTGTTTTGGGACAAAATTCCCCTTCCCTCCGTTAAAGGGGTTTTTAGCCCCCAAGTGCCCTTTTAAAACAATTAAACAAATTTTTTAAAGGGGAAATAAATTTTTTTTTTTTAAATTTTTTGAACTTAAAAGGCCCCCGTGGGGGCCCCTTTTTGGGGGGTTTTAAATTTTTTTTTAATTTTTTTGCCCGAACCCGGGAACCCTTTTTGCCTTAAAAAAAAACACAGGGGCCCAAAAAAAGGTAAAAGACCAAAAACCCCCCCTAGAGGGAAAAACCCGGGGGGGTTTCAAACCTAAACCCCCTTTTTTCTAAAGGGGGCCTAAAAAAAATTTTTTTTTCCCGCTGATAGAAGGGACTAGTTGGGTTTTCCCAAAAACCCCCCCCTTTAAAATTAAAAAAATAAAAACCAAACAAAATTTAAAGGGAAAACAAATACCCCTTTTGTTTTTGGGTTTTTCCCCGTAATTTTTTTGGAAGGGCCCCCGCCCTAAATTTTTTTTGGGTTTTTTTCCCTTTTTGTTTTTTTTTATTTTTGGGTTTAAACTGAAAAATATTTATTTCCCCCCGGGGTTTTCTTTCGATTTTTTTTCCCCTACTTAATCCCCCCCATTCTTTTGGGGGGACTTTTTTTTTATTAAAAAAACCCGAAAAGAACCAATGCTTTTTTTTAAAAAAAAAAATAATTTATTTTAAAATTTGGGAAAATTTTTTTTTAATCTGTTTTTTCTTGAATATTTTAAACCCCGCGCATCCCCAAAAAAAATTTAAAAAACAAATTTAAAAATTAAGGTTTGGTTTTTTTTTTTACTCCCCCTTTTTTTTTTCCTTTTTCAAAATTTTTTTAAATTTTTTATTTTCGGTCCCCCTTTTTTTTAACTGTTTTCTCCCCCCCCCTTGGGAACTTTAAATTTTCCCCCCTGTTTGAAACCCTTTGGGTTCCCCAAACCCCCTAAACCCCTATTTCCCCCTTTTTAAAAATACCCCTCAAGGGCCCCCAAACCCCCTAGGGGAAAAGGTTGGGGAGGAAAACTTTTGACCCCCCAAAAGGACCCCCCCTTTTTGGAACCCTTTTTAGAACCCCCCCCGCCCTTCCCCAAAAAAAATTTTTTTTATTTCCCATCCAAAAAAAGATGATAAAAGGTTTTTTTTAAGCCCGCCCCCAAAAAAAACCCAAAAACTTGGGGGGTTTTGGAACCCTTTTCCCTCCCCTTGAAAACAAAATTTTTTAAAAATTTTTGGGGGAATTTTTTTTGGAAAAATAAAATTTTTTTTTTTTCCAAATTTGGAATTTTGAAAAAGGTTCCCCTTCCCTTTTTCACACAGCCCCAATTTTTAAAAACCTTTTTTTGGGGATCTTGCTGGGGGCCCAAAAAAACAAAAAGGGTTTTTTCCCTAAGGGGGGTCCCCCCGCCCCCGGCCCTTTAAGGGGAAAAATTTGTATGAAAAGAATAAACCCCCTTTTTTAATATTAAAATTTCAAATTTTTTTAAACTGGGTATTTTTTTTCTCCCCAATTCCAAACCCCCTTTCTTTTTGTTTAAAGGGGGCCTTTAAAAATGGGGCCCCCAAAATCCCCAAAGGGGAAATTTCCCCAAAAAAAGCTTTAAATTTGGGGAAAAAAAAGTGTCCCCCCTTTTGATTTTAATGACCAAAATTTTTTTTGTATTCCCTTAAAAAATTATTTCCCTAAAAAAAAAAAATCCCCCTTTTTTTTAAAAGCTCCCCTTTAAAAAAGGGACCCCCCAAAAAACCCCCTTTTTTTAAACCCAAAATCAAAAAAAAAAAGGGTTTTTAAAAAAGCCCCAAAAATTCCCTAAAACCAAAAAATTAAAAGCTTCATAAATTTTTTTTGGCCCCCCCCTTTTTTGCGTCCCCCCCCTTTGGCCCCCCCTATTTTTCCTTTTTTTTTTTTAGTGGGGTTCCCCTTAAAATTTCCCCCATTCCTTTGGAAAAAAGGGCCAAGGAAAACGGCCCCCCCTTTTATTTTTCGGTTTTGCCCTATAAAATTCCCAATATGGTTTTTAAAAAAAAAAAAGGGCCCCGCCCCTTTTGTTTTTAAAAAAAAAATTTCTTGCCCCCTTTAAGGTTTTTTTTTAGAAAAATTTTTTTTAAACCCATTTTTGCCCCCCCCCCCAGAAATTTTCCGAATTAAAAAACCCCCCCCCCCCCTGTTTTTTGGGTTTTTGTTTGGGTGAAAATTCCCCCAGGGATTTCCCAATTTTTTTAAAAATAAAAAACCCCCTTTTTGGCCCGATTCCCCCCCCAAAAAAATTTACTTTTTAAACTGCTCCTAGGTCCCCCCGGGAAATTTTAAACCCGTAAAAAAATTTTTTTTAATTTTGAAAACCCAAAAAGTTTGAAAGGGAATTTTTTTTGGAACAATAATAAACCCCGGGTTTAAATTTTTTCCCTTTACGGGCCCCAAAGGGCCCCCCCCTTTTTCCCCGTCTTTTAAAGGGGGGTCCCCAAAAAACCCCAGGGCCCCCCAAAAAATGCCTTTTTGAACCCCCCTTTTTTTTTTTTTTAAAACAAAAAAAAAAAGTTTTAAAATTTTTTTAAAAACCCAAAGGGGAAAAAATTTATATTGTTTTTGATCCCGGGGACGAAAATGGGGTTGGGGGGAAATGAAACCCCCCCTTTTTACCAAAATTTCCCTTTTCGCCCCCATTGCGACATGAAATTTTAAAAGAAATTTTAAGGGGTTTAAGGGAAAACCCCTTGTTAAAAAAAAAAGTTTTTTAAAGGGCCCCCAAAAAAAAAAACCCCCCCCGAATTTTTAAAGACCCCCAAAAAAAATTTTTTTTTAAAACCAAAAAAAAATGGGGCCCCTTTGTTTTTTTTTAAAAACGAGCAAGGGGCCCAAAAAATGTAAAGCCTTTTCATTTTAAAACCCAAAACCCCCCCCAAAAATTTTTTTTGCAAAAAAAAACCCAACCCAAATTAAAAACAAAAGGGTTTCAGTTGGACGAAACCAAAAAATTCCCCCCTTTTGGCAAAAGCCCCAAAAAAAAAACCGGGGGAAAGAAATTTAAAAAGTTTGGAAAGGGAAAATTTGGCCCAAAAAATTTCCAAAAACAAAAAACCAAAAAGGAAAACCCCCCCAAAAAAGAATTAAACCCCAAATTTCAAAAACCCAAAAGGGGAAAAAAAAAGAATTTAAAAACCCCCAAGCAAAAAGAAAAAAAAAATACAAACAGAAACCATTTTTTTCCCGAAGGAAAACCAGTTTTTTAAAAAAAATTTTCCCCCCCAACCCCCCCCCCTTAAACCCTTAAAAGAAAAATAACCCGGGCCCCCCCCGATCCATGCCCTTTTGGGGAAAAACCAAAACAGAGGCGGGAAAAAACCAAACAATTTAAAGCAAAAAACCCCCGGGGGGGGGGAAACAAAATTTTAAGCAAAAAAAAAAAGAGAAAAAAAAAAAAACCCATATTTAACCCCTTTATTTAACCCCCCAAAACCTTTTTTGGAAACCCTTGGGTTTTTTTTAAAAAAAAAGGAAATAACACAAAAAACCTAAAGGGCCTTTTTAAAAAGAAAGAAATTTTAGCCAAAAAAAACAAGAAGTGCTTTTTCCCCCACTAAACCCCAGAAAACAATTTTTTGAAAAAATCCCAAATTGGCAGAATTTAAAAAAAAAAAACTAATTTCCCAAAAAAAATTTTAAAAATGAAAAAACACAAAAGTTTTAGCAAAAAAACGAAAAAAGGGAAAACTGTTTTTTTTGAGACAAGGTTTTCCCCAAACCCCTTAGCAAAATGGGTTTTAAAAAAAGGCCCCCAAAGGGTTTTGCAATAAATTTTTTCAACCTTTTGGGGGGTTTTTTTGGCTTATACAGGCCGGGGGGCGGGGGGCAAAAAAGGGTTTTTGTGGCCCTTTTCCGCCCCCCAAACTCCCCCCCACCTGGGTAAATCCCTGGGGGGAAAAAAAAAAAACAACTTGAAAACACCTTTGGCCCGGGGTTTTTTAATTTTTAAAAAAAAATTAAAACCCCCTTAAAAGGCCAAAAAGATTCTTTTTGCCCTTTTGGGAAAAAAATAGGAGGGGGGTCCCTTAGCAGGCCCCCCTTTTTTTTCTGCCCCCAAGGGTTTAAAGGGTTTTTTGGGTTTTTAAAAGGCTGGGGGGCCCCTTTTATTGGGGATTAGTTTTTTTCCCCCCTTTAAAAAGTTTTTTTTTTTACTTTATAGTAAAAAATAAAAAACCAAAGTTAAAAACCTAGGGCCCGTTTTTAAAACCCAAAAAAAAGTTGCCCCGGGCTTTATTTCCCTATTCCAATTTGGGCCCCAAAACAAACAAAGTCCCCCCCCCCCCCCTTTTTAAACCAAAAAGGGCCCCCCTTTTTGGGCCCCTTTTTGGGCCCCCCCCGGGGGAAATTTTTAAAGGGCCCCTTTAAACCCTTTTGGGGGGGGGGTTTTTTGGTTTTTTTTAAATTTTTTGTAAAAATTTAAAAATGGGCCAAAAAAATTTAAAGTCCCCTTTTTTTTTTCCCAAAACCCTTTCCCGTTTCATTTTTTCCCCCCAAAAAAGGGGGTTTTTTTTAATTTTTTGGTAATTTTATTTAAATTGGGTTTTCCCCACCTGGGTCCCCTAGGGCTGAAGGGGGGCCAAAGGGGGAAAAACCCAATGGGCCCCCAAAACCCCAAAAAGGGCCCAACCTTTTCCCATCTTTTCCCAAAAAATAAAAAAAATTTTTGGTTTTTTCCTTTTTTTTAATAACCCTTTGGGAAAAAGGCCCAAAACAAATTTGGGCCCGAATTTAATGGCCGGGCCCCCCCCCCTTTAAAAAATTTGCCCAAAAAAACCCCGGTTTTTTTTGTGCCCTCCAAAAAAACCCCCTTAAAAAAAAGGGAAAAAAGTTAGGGGTTTTTGGGGGTTTTCGGGCCTTTTGCCCCCTTTTTTCGAAAACCCCCCAAACCCAAAAACCCAAAAAAGTAAAATACGAAAAAGAGTTCCCTTTTTTTTTTTCCCTTTCTATTTTCCCGCCCCCCCCTAGTTAGGGCCCCCCCCAGAAAATAAACCAAATAAAGGGTTTTTTTTCCCCCTGGCCCGTTTTCCCTGCTCCTTGCCCCCCTATGGGAAACCCCAGGGGGAACAGTTTTTGCCCCCGAAGAAAAAAAGGGTGGGGTAAAAAAAAAAAGGATTTTCCCAAAAACAAAATAGGTTTTTTTTTACCTTTTTCCCCGGTGGCAAATCCCCCCCAATTTAAAAAAGAAATGGGCCCCAAAAACCAAAAGGAAAAAAGAAAACCCCCAACCCTTTTTGGGCCCCCAAAATTCCGGGTTCCCCTTTTTTTCCCCCCCTTAAACAAAAAATTTTTTTTCGGAAAACCTTTTCAAAAGCCTTGTAAAAACTAATTTTTATTTTTTCTGAAAAAAAAGGAAATTTTAAAAGTTTTTTTTTCCCCCTTTTTGGGAAATTGGGGGCCTTTCCCCTTTTAAGGGAAAAAAAAAACGTTTTCCCCGAAAGGGGTTTTTAAAAAAAAAAAATCTATAACAAAATGCCCTCAACCCAAAAAAAAATCAGGAAAGATTTTTTAAAAAAAATCATAATACCGGGAAAAAACCCCCAACCCCCCATTTTTTTTTATGGCCCCAAAAAAACAGGGAAATTTTTTAAACCTTTGGTTTTTTTTGGGAAAAAAAACCCGGGGAAAACGGAAAAAAACTTTGGAAAAACCCCAAAAATTTTTGCCGGGTTTTGGGGGTTTTTTTTTTTTTTTAATAGGAGGGGGTTTTTAAAAAATTTTCTGTTTTTTTTAATTTTAGTACTAAAAAACCTTTTTTTGGAAAAAAAGGGGTTTTCCCCCCCCCTTTAATTTCCCCCCCCAAAAGAAATTTTTCCCCAAGGGGTTAAAACAGTTTTTTTTTATAAAACCCCCTTTAAAAACCCCGTTAAATTTCGTGGCCCCAAACAGAAAAAATTTTGCATTTAAATAAAAAATTTGAAAAAGCACCCAATTTTTTTTAAAATTGTTTTTAAAAAAATTTGTAACAATAAAAAAAACTCAAAAAACATTTCCCCCAATTTTTGTTTTTTTTTTGAAAAAGCTATTGTAATGAAAAGCCCCAAAAAAACCCAAAAAGGGGTTGGCCAAATCCAAAAAATTTTTTTTTTCAAAGGGGCCCCCTAAAGGGGTTTTTAAAAAATTTAAAAAACCCAAGAAAAAAAAATAAGGTTTTTTAAAAAAATTTTTTTTAATAGAAAATAAAATTAAACCTAGCCAGTTTTAAAACCCTTTCCTTTAATTTGGTTTAATTAAAAGGGTTTTTTTTTTTGGCCCCCGCTTTAAAAAAAAAAAGGCCCCCTTAAAAAACTTTTGACCCTTTTTAACCCCCCCAAAAATTAAAAAATTTCCCAAAAAAATTTTGGGAAAAAATAATGGGTTTTTACAATTTTAAAAACCCCGAAAAAAAAAAAAGTAAGGTTTTTAAAATATTTTTTGGGTGTTAAAAAGGCCCTTTTAAACTAAAAAAAGAATTTTAAGGCCCCCTTTCCAAAAATAACAATAAAAAAAAGCAAACAAAGAATTTTAAAAATTTTTTCCCCAAACCCGAACCAAAAAAAACTTTTTTGAGGGAGAATTAAAACCCCCCTCCCACCCTTTGGGGATTTTTATTTTTATTTTTCTCCCCAAAGTTTTCATTTGGGAACCCAAGGGGGAGCAAAATGGAAAGAAAAAAACCCCTTTTATTGGGAAAGGGGCCCCCCCCCCAAATGTTTTTTTTAAAAAAAAGCTTTTCCATCAAGGGGAAAAACCGCCCAAAAATTTTCATTAAAAAAAATTAAAACAAAACCCCCCAAAATTTTTAAATTTTTAAAAAAATTTTGCCCTTTTTTTGGGGGGGGGCCCCCCCCGAATTTAAATTTTAAAATAAAGATCAAAAAGAAAAAAACAGGGGAAAAAATCCCCTTTAAATTTTGAATAAAACCTTTCAAAAATTGGGTTTATTTTTTAAAATTAAAAAAAAAATAAAGTTGTTTTTAAAAAAAAAAATCCCCCCAAACCGGTGGACCAGGGAAAAATCCCAAAAAAATTTTTCATTAAAGCGCCCCTGAAGAGGTGGGGGGTAACTTTTAAAGAATTTTAAAAAAAAACCCCTTTCCCCAAAAAACGTTTTAGGAACCTTTTTAAAAAAGAACCGGTTGAAAATTGGGCCACCCCCCCTTTGGTTTTTGGTTTTTGGGGTTTAAAAACCAAAAAATGGTTTTATTATAAACGCAAAGGGTTTTGCGAACAGCAAAAAAAAAAGGGTTTTTCCCCAAACTAAGAACAACCCAAACCAAAAAAAAAAGCCCCCCAAAAAATGCGGGGTTTATTATGGAAAAAAAAAAAAATAGTTTTTCGAAAAAAATGACAAACCAAAAAGGCAAATTAGAAAAAGAATATTAAAAAAATTGGGGAAAAATAAAAAAATTTTGGGAAATTTTCCTTTTTAAATCCCCCCTTTTACATTTTTTTTGGGCCCCTCCCCAAAAAAAAATTTTTTTAGAAAAAAAAATTGAAACCCCTGGGCCCCCCCCCTGTTAAAGCCCCCTTAAAAACCCCGAAAGGAAAAAACATTCCCGGGAAAAAAAAAATCCCAAAAAAAAGGAAAATTTTGGGGGGGCAAAACCCGTAAAATCCCCCCCACAAAAAGAAATCAGTTTTTTTTTTTTGGGAAAAAAAAGGAAACCCAAATAAAAAAAAAAGTAAAAAAGTTTTTTTTTTCCCCCGCCCCAAAAAATTAGGAGACCCAAAAGTTTTTTTCCCAAGAAATTTTTTTTAAATTTTTCCCCCCCCCCTTTAAAAAAAAAATGAAAAGGGGAAAGGGAAAGGGGGCCTTTTTTTGGGGGCCCCGTGACCCAAACCTTAAAAAAGGAAAATTTTTAAATTTTTTAGCTGGCAAAACTTAGGGCCTTGGGAAACCCAAACCCCCCAAAGGTTTTTTCCCGGGCCGGGGGCGTTTTGGTTTTTAAAGATGGTGAGGGAATTAAAAAATCATTTTTTTCAAAAAACCAAGCCCCACAAAATCCCCCTAAAATTTTGGGCCCCCCCAAAAAAAAAAGCCCAAACTTACCCGAAAACTGAATTTGGAAAAATTAAAACCCTTTCACAAATTTTTGGGCCCTTAAAAAAAAAAGGGTTTTTTTTTAACTGGGAAAAATTTTTGAAAAGAGAGGTTTTTTTGAAAAAACAAACCCCCTAACTGGTTTTTAAAAAAATTTAAAAAATTTTGGGTTTTTAAAACCAAGGAAACCAAGGGCCAAAATTTGGGGGTCCCCCGGCCCCAAGTTAAAATTTTTTTGACAAAAAAACCCCCCCCCAATTTTTTTTTCCCCCAAATTGGGAATTTTTTGGGGCCCCGAACCCGGGTTTGGGGGGGAAAAAAAAAAAAAAATTTGGTTCCCCCCCCCACCCTTTTTTACCAAAAAAGTTTTTTTTTTTCGTTATAAATTTTTTTTAAACAAAAATAGTTAAATTTTTCCCTGCCCCCCCAAAATTAAAAAAATGGGAAAAAAAGCCCCCACAAAGACCCGAAAAGGGGTTTTTTAAAGGACCCCCGAATTATGAAATCCCATTTTTAGTTTTTTTTAAACCCCCAAAACAAAATAAAAATTAAAACGAGTGGCCTTTTTGAAAAAAATTTTTTTTTAAACCAAATTTTTAAAAAGGAAACCTTTAGACATTTTTTTTTTTATAGAAAGGAAAATTGGGTTTAGAAAAAAAAAAGGATTTAGTTCCCCCCCAAAAAAAAAAAAAAACCTTTTTTGGGCCCCAAAAACCGGCTTTTTTCCCTGGGAAAAACCAAAAGGGGGGGGATTTAAATTGGGGGGGGGGGGATTTTTAAATTTTCCCCCAAAAATTAAAAACTCCCCGTTTTAAAAAGACCTTTTAAAAGAGCAAATTAAAAAACAAATTGGGGTTTTTTAAAAATTTTTTAAAATGAAAAGATAGAAAACCCCCCTTTTTTAGAAAAGGGTTTAAAAAAAAAACGGGGGTTTATTGAAAAAAGAAAACCAAAAAAAAAACCCAAAGGAAAATTTAAGCAAAAACTTTTTAAATCCCCCCCAAAAAGGGTTTTTTCCCCCAAAATTAATTTTTTAAAAAAACCCGATAATCCCCCCAAAAACATTTTTTTTAAATTTTTTTTTGGGGGGGAAAAAATTGGGTTTTTTTTTTCCCATTAGGAACCCAAAAAAATGGGCCCCTTCGGGTTAAAAACCCGGGGGAAAACAAAAAAGCAAACCCGGCCC
>JAMYXO010000857.1:0-15000 GCA_033310375.1 Conus canariensis
CGGGGACATTGTAGACTGAACGTTAATTTGAAAGAAAACACAGACACATAATAAACCTTACAAAAAAAAAATAAAAACCCGCGCGCCACACACACACACACACCACACCACACCACACACACAACACCACACACACACACACACACACACACACCCCCAAGCGCGAGCTTTGCACGCGCAGAAAAAACGCACCCAATCTCTCTTCTCTCTCTCTCTCTCTCTCTCTCTCTCTCTTCTCTCGAGAGAGAGAGAGAGAGAGAAAAGAGAGAGGAGGAGTGAAAGGAAAAGTTCAGATAATATCACCTATACATGGAAGGCAAGCCCTAACGTAACGCGTGGTTTGCACGTGCTAATAGTGTCCGCACAAAACCCCCAAATATATTGAACCAGCAGATGCACTGCCCTTCTTGCATTACAGAACAAAAAAAAGATTGTTATCCTTCGTGCTTGATTGATTTCCCGCACGTGTGTGTGCGTGGTGTGTTGTGGTTTTGTGTGTGTTGTGTTGTGTGTGTTGTTGTGTGTGTGTGTGTGTGTGGTGTGTCGTGCGTGCGTGTGTGGTGGTGGTTTGTGTGTGGTGGTGGTGGGTGGTGTGCATGTGTGGGTGGGTGTGTGTGTGTTTTGTGTCATGTGTGTGTTGTGTGTGTGTGTGTGTTGTATGCATGTATGTGTGCGTGTGTGTTCGTGGTGTGGTGGTGTGTGTTGTGTGTGGTGTTTGGTGTTTTGTTGGTGTGTGTGTGTGTGTGTGCGTGTGTGCGTATGTTGGTGCGTGTGTGTGTGTGTGTGTGGGTGTGTGTGTGTGGTGTTGTGCGTGCGTGCTTGGTGCGTGCGGGAATGTGTTGTTTGTATGTTCGATTCAAAAAGGTTGATGGAACGTCTTCAGGGGGCACCTTGACTATAATTTTACGAACAGTTATAGAAAGTGAATATGGGTATTTAGGGTACATTGCAACGGCCCCATAAAGAATCGGACACTCTTAAAAGGTGAACATAGCTATCTCCCCAATTTCTGGGCATTGAGATAAATCTTTTTGTTTTCATAACAGTGCAGTTGTGGGGATGTGTGTGTGTGTGTGTGTTTGTGTGTGTTGTTGTGTGTGTGTGGTTGTGTTGTGTGTTTTGTGTGTGTGTGTGGGGTCCTGTGTGAATGGTGAAATGCGTGCGGGGTGTGCGGGGGTTGTGCGGGGTGCGCGCGCGGCAAAACTCGCGTCGATTATCGACCCCCACACTTTGGGATTGGGGAAATTTATGTAGTCAGCCTTTTAAAAATTCGATAAAGCCTTTGGTTAAAAAAACTGTTTTTGACAAAAGTAAAATCTTTCCCGGTCACTGGTGTCCCCGCCCCATTAACAAAGCAGCCACCTTGGCTATGATAGTCACATAGGGCACAGCCACATAAGCGGGACCCCCACACTATCATGGCACTCTCTGAAAACCAAGCCACGTGTGAGACAATCGTTACAAGAAACAGGTTTTAACTTGTTACAGATTTCGCCGAAACCCAGCCAAAAAAAAGGGGAAAATTTTTCTATAAAAACGGGTTTAAATTCATTAACGCTTTTTGAAAGCCAAAAATCAAGAAATTTGTCCTTGAAAAAGGTTCCCACTATTACGAAATTTTGGCAAGCCACAGTAAAGGAAATTTAAAAACTAGGGGGTTTCACATTCTTATGGAATTTTGCGGGGCTACGGGTAAAGGAAATCGTACTATAAAAACCGGGGTTACTTTTTCAAAACAGAATTTTGAAAGGCCACAAGAAAGGGAAAAAACTGAAACTATAAAAGAGTTTAAACATCATTTCGATTTTTTTTTCCGTAACAAACCCAAGAAGGAGGCAATTGTACTATAAAAAAGGGTTTAAACATCTTTTACGATATTTTTCCCGTAAACAAAACAAAAAGAAAAGGCGTTTTTACTATGAAAAGGGGGTACATCTTTAAACGATATTTTTGCCGAAAACAAAACAACAAGAAGGAAATTTTGTACTTTTGAAAGGGTTACCCCTTTTCGGTTTTTTTGCCGAAACAAAGCAAGACGTGGGGGCAGTTACACTATGAAAGAGGTTTCACTTTGTTTTTCCCGTTTTTGCACACCAAAAAATAAAGAAAACCGTACTGTAAAAAAGAGGTCACAACATTAGGGCCTTTTTCTTGTTTTTGCCCAAAACCACAAGCAAAGTTTTTGGTTTTATGGAAGGGGTTCATAGCACTATGACATTTTTCCCGCAAAAAAGGGCCCAGGGTAAAGAAAACTGTTTTATAGGGGGTTGGTACCCCCTTTTATGGATTTAGCCGTAAACAATCCCCAAGTAGGCACTTTAACAGAGATCACACCCTTTTCGTGAAAAGCCGTTGCCAAGCCACAACACACACACACACACACACACCCCCCCCAACACACTCACACCCCACACACAAACACACCCACACAAACAGGGGTTTTTTATCAAAAGCCTCACACCCTTATGGTTTAAATACTTTGCTTCAAACTCCGTAAAGGGAACCACACTTTTGACAAAACGTCACACCCTCACAGTCACCAAGCCAAACCCTTTTAAAATGGATGCCCAAAAAAGAAAATTTATAAATTTTGGGACCGAGGCGGGAACCAAAACTACATATAAAGCAGCGTGGTAGGAAAATTTTGGCCCTGGGGAAAAAAAGATTTTGGCATGGTAAAAAAGTTTTTTTGGGATGGTAGGGGCGATTTCGCATGGGTACGGAGATTTTTGGCATTTCGGTTATGGCAAGGAGGTGGAAAGGGATCGATGGGTTTTGACACTCGAAAAACTTACGGTCAGTGTTGAATTTCTTTGAACTGGTTTATCTTTTTGGTGCAATGTTTTTTTTCTGTTTTCTCTCTCTGTCTCTCTGTCTCCCCGGGCTCCCCCCCCCCCCCCCCCCCTTTTTCTCTCTCTTTTCTCTCCTCTCTCTCTTCGTGTGTGTGTTTTGTTGTGTGGTGTGTGTGTTTGGGGGCCGGGGCGGCGGTGCGGGTGGGCCCGCGTGCGTTTTCTTTTCATTTCATGCACGCATGCGGGGCGTTCGTGTGTGGGCCCCCCATTGATCAAACATAAAATACTTTTTTGACAGTGAAAGGGAAACCCCGTTAAAAAAGCAAACCCAAAAATTTACACCGACACCCCTCTCTGCCCCCCCCCCCCTAAAGAAAAGGAAGGGGGGTCGGGGGAGGACCAGGGGGTGGGGGGGGGGGGGGGGGGTTTGGGGAAAGGGAAAAACCAAAAGGTACTGTTAAAGTTTAATTTGGGGAAACCTTTAGATGGGTTCAATATGACAATCTGAGAAAACCGCAGTACTGACATTGTTTAACAGCCGACACCTTCAGATGGGTTTAATATGACAATCATGAGAAACCAGCATTTCTGACATAGTTTAAAAAGCCGGAAAACCTTCGGTGGTTCAATTTAGACAATCATGAGAAACCAGCAGTTTCTTTACATAGTTTAACAGCCGACCCTTTTAGGTGGTTCAAAACATGGGCAATCATGAGAAAAACCCGCAGTTCTGACATTTGTTTAAAAAGCCCACACCCTTTAGGGGTTTAATCATGGCAAAACATACCCTCGCGTTAATAACTGCCTCCCCCCCACCCCACCCCCCCACACCCCCACCCCCTTTCCCCCCTACTTCCCCCTCCCTTTTTTTTTACTTCCTGCCCCGAGCGTGCTTTGACAAAACGGCCCCGGGCCAAATTTCCCGGGGGCACCCTGCTAAAAACTGGATAGGCCCAATGAATCCACAACTGAGTGTCCCGCAGGTGAGTGTCCCACAGGTGAGTAGTGTTACTAAGTCTAAAAATTCTGGTCGCGTTGAGGCCGGTCGTAAACTAGCTGAATGGAACAGACTGCAAAAAGCAAACCAAGCAGCAAAACAAAAATTATTAGATAGTAATACAACATCAGCACCAGCACCGCCGCCGCCACCAACAACAACACAATCAAACTGTAAGATGTATTATTATGTACTGGGGAGTATTGTTGTTGGTGGAGGGCTTTTAGTATACAAGCGCCTAAACCCATACTTAGCAACAAAGTCACAAATCCCCACAAAAACAGTAAAAGAAAAAGAACCAGCCTCTGCAAAAAAAGTACAACCTCCTGCTGTAGACCCATTTTTAATAAATTAGTTTTTTTAATGTGTTGTTAAGTACTGGTTAAGTACTGGTTAAGTACTGGTTAGGTCAGTTATAACAAGTTAAGTGTAAGTTAAGTGTAAGTAAAGCGCAAGTTAAGTGCAAGTTATGTTAAGTACTAGTTAAGATCTTAAGTTAAGTACTAGTTAAGATCTTAAGTTAAGTACTAGTTAAGTACTAGTTAAGTACTAGTTAAGTACTAGTTAAGATCTTAAGTTAAGTACTGTTAAGATCTTAAGTGCAGGTCATGTTAAGTACTAGTTAAGATCTTAAGTTAAGTACTAGTTAAGTCGGACAAGTCAGTTCTCCGGGGGCCTATAGCGTATGAAAACTCGGGGCTAACGGAAGTTCGCTTGCTATTGTTAGAGTCTAGTGACTTCTTATTAACAGCAGTTGTGTTTACTTGATGAAGAGTAGAGCGCAGATTAACATTTGTGTGATGAAATACTTTGTTTTCAAAGAGATCCTGCTTGTAGTTGTTGTGACTTATTTCTTTTTTTACAACTTCTTTATCTATGCCCTTAGCTTTCTTTGTTACAGAGGTCTGGGTAGCAACGCTATACATCTTCGACCGCAGACCAACATATTCTTGTATAACCGTCCCATTAAATTCATCCTTCATCTTTCCAATCACTTTCTTGTTCACGTTGAATGTAAAGGCGAATCTTTTGGGTAGTCACATGTGTCGTACCATCCGTCGGCTCCTTTAGCTACCTCTATTTCCATGTCTTTGTAAAAGTCTTCTGTTGGAATGTCTAGAATAAAACTATCAGTGTCTGTGTAAACGACATTTGATTCTGGGTACAGCGGTTTAAAGTAGTCGTACAGAAATTCAAGCATTAATAACTTTGACAACTCTAGCACGGCAAAGCCGATAAACACCGGCCTGTCTAACTTCACATTCTGTTTCTTCATCATAATGCCAACCAGGCTGTCGCTAAATATTCTAAAGTCTTGATAGTTAGGTTTAGAGGTCAGCTTAATTGCTTGTTTTTCGTTTGTAACTAATCTTACGTCTTTACGATTGTGTACGTTCTCCATCGTCTTGCCAAAACAACTGTTGTTCATCAACTTAAAGAAGTCTTTTTCTGAAGCGTCGGTGGCCGCAGTCCTAAGATCGGTGTTCTTCATGATGTATGGTCTCATGAAAGGCCCTTGGTCATAGGTAATTATTCTGTGAACGGCGGTAAGTTTCAACCCGTGCCTTAAGTAAAATTGTAACAGCCGGTAATGACAGACATATTTAGTTTTGTTAAAGAGGTTAGGCACGAGTTTGGGCGGTTCGGTGGGGCTCATCTTTAATTTTTCTGCGGCTAAGGGGAAATCGTTATGGGGGTCGTGCAACTCTGCGGGATAATCTAAGTCCACCTCTAAGATTAATCCTATTGGATTATCGGGCGTAAGATCTGCCAATAGTCCTACTACCCGATCAACCTCATGAGGCCCGTTTATCATTTTAAAGTTTCTCAATGGCAGTGTCTGGCTCATGGCCCACCCATATAGATTGTTGGCGTCTAAGTACATCAGATAGTTGGATGGTTTAGTTGGATCATAATCGTCTAAGTACTTGTTGGCTCTGCGATAAGGATGACAGGCCATGCTAATGCCCCCTCTCAGCCCATCTTCAATCATCTGGAATGTATCCAGATCCGATATTAAGTCGATCTGAATGTTTGTAGACTTCAAGAATGCGTCCCAAGACAGCCCCGGGGCAGAGATGTACTGTGACGAATCCAGGCCGTAGTGTTTCATGCAAGTGGATCTGTGATTCTGAAAGACGTCAGCTAATAAACACACGTCGGCCAATAAATATTGATCGTGATAATCGCCCATCGTCTTGCAGTGTAATTCTGTCCAGGCTTTCTGTGCGTATTCATAGTCGGCGTCAGATATGCCTCCACCTCTAAGACGGCTGTAAAAGTCTTCCTTTGCTGGCAGCGCCGGCTCGTCAAACTTGTCCCACGAGTCCATGTATTCATAGGGATAGACGCCTTTACGGACTAAAGATAGGTCGAAATACTTTTTAGTGATTGGATAGTCTTGCAGAGATCCTGCTAATTTGTCTAAACTCCCCATCAGATGTTGGGCAGAGTCATAAAAGGATAAACAGTCAATAGTAAAGGTCATATACTTTTCTGAAGACTGTGCAATACAGCTAACCCTCTTACATTCAGAAGTCACTGCTTGCATGATAAAGTGAGAATCGTAGCCTCGTAAGTTATGAAAGAAGATTGGCAGTTTCCATGTCTTGGGATCAACCTTAAGTTGAAGATTACAGCTATTATGCGCTGCCCCTCTGAATTTGCCAGTAATGTGATCATGGTCCCTTACAGCATCGCCTGATAATTCTCTGTTGCATATCCAGCAGTGGGTGGCTGATTCGTAGCGCCTTTGGTCTTCAGGAGTCATCTTAATGCCTGAAAGGTTCAGCTGATTGGAAAATTGATTGCGAAGGTGTTTCATCTGCTTCAAAAATCGGCCAGCCGCGTCGGGACCTCTGTAAATCTCTGGTTGTGTGTGTCCACCGTCTGACCTAACAACGACAAAAGCATAAGAACAGATCTGATGACGAGACAATAAGGTTGTTTTTTGTTCTTGTTGTGGACCATAGTACCGTAGCAAGATTGATTCAAAGTCAGCATAAACTACGTATGGGCTCATCTGCATTTTTCGTACATTCTTAAAGCTGACTTTAGACCCTGGTTTTGGTGTAAGAAGTTCGATTTTACAGTCTACAAAACTTTTACAATGTTTCTTATGGCTGGCTGCTGCCTCTACAGTGGGGATTCTGACCAAACACCTCCTACAAAGCCCTTGTTTAGCTGTATCCGTTGTAGTATAAGCCAGAAGTCTGCTTATTGATCTGATTAATACATAATGGCTCTTGGAACCGTCTGTAAACAGAATCAAGTCTACATGGTTCTCCAGTGATTCGCCTAAAGTGGGGGCATTGGGAGAGATCCTTAGAGGGACTAGATTGTCTGCTACAGACCATGTGTATACGCTCACGGTTATTGGTTTGTTTTGTTCTTCAAACTGAGATATACTTTCTACGCTCACTGGAAAGGTTATGTTATTTACGTTCAGCTCATTTATATACTGCCTATAATTGGAAACTCTCTCTGCATTCTTTTTAACATGATGTAAGTGTGCCAAAACACACCACATGAAACACATATTGTCAAAATTATGTATGTTTAAGACTGCCCGTTTAAAAACTAACTCTTTTGGGAGAGGGATGTAAGAATTGCCGACTATAGGAGAGTATTTGGCTTGTCTTAAACTGATTTCAAGGACTGTTCCTTCAGACCAACCGGAGCCGCGCAATTTCGCTTCTTCACTTGCATGGTTAAACTGTGTAAGCATGTAATCAGCCCAGCCAGGTTTAAAGTCGTAATAGCTGATTACTTCTTTCTGTCTAGTTGAAACCCAGACTTGCATACTACTATTATCAGGGGTTATATATTTAATCAGAATGACTAACAACATTTTTGCTGGCGGGTTAATTTGAAGAGACTCTGGGATTTTAGAAATAGCATGCGTTACGCTTTTTTGAACGTTTGTGGGGTTAATGATGTCCATGTCTAATTCAATGAACTTATTGCTTAATGATTTGTTACTACCTTCCAACTGTACGTTGTTGGAAGGTAGTATTTCAAACTCGGACTCACTTGCGGGGTTCATTTTTTAACTCACAATATTTTACGTAAATTAAAAAAAAAATAAAAGTAAGTAAAAGTAAGTAAACGCGTTTTTATTCTTCACTCAAGCGTTGCAATACTTCAAGACACTCCAATTTTACACGAACGACTGCCAATGCTTTAGCTTTTGAATCACTACAGCCAATGCTTAACTCTTTGATTGCTTCGTTAGATAGTTCACTATGATTTTTGATTAAAATGTTTACATCATTCTCAAGCCAAGTGTCTAACACTTTCACCGCTTTGTCAAATAGTTCATTACAATTTTCTACTAAAATCATTAGATCAGATTCGCTGTGTTTGGCCGCCATTTTTTAAAGCCCTTTTTAAAAGCAAATAAAAAAAAAAATAAAACCATGAGTTTAACGCTGGTTAATTATGCAGTGCCTATTGTTGGCGTTATAGTTTACTCAACCCTAGCAAAATGTTTGTTAAGAATAAAACCACCCAACATGAGAAAGATAGAAGATTCGCCGAAACTAGTTACAGCCTTATTTTTAGCTCTAGCAACAAAAGATTATCTGATTAAAAAGCACATAGACAGTCTTTCATATTATGATTATTTTAATTATTTTTTTAGTTAATAAAAAATATGAGCGAAAAAAAAGATTATTAATACGATTTACCACTCTGCTGTAATCAGCGGTCTTAGTATAGGATATAGCACGTTAGCAAAAAACATGTTTAAAATGAGGCCGGCCGATCTAGGAAGGTTAGACATTGAGGATGTTGTTAAGGTTATAGCTGTAATAACGGCGGGGATTGCCTCAAAAGACTTTCTTGTTGCACAGGGGATTATCCCAGAAAACATCAATGCATAGAAAGATTAATGCATAGAAAGATTAATGCATTTAGGCAGATTGATTTATAAAAAAAAAAATTCATTCATTTATAAAAAAGATGTCTGGAATAGTTCTGATGGTGGGTGGGGCTATTGTTAATGCATTGGCTTTCTCTGGCAGCAATTATATGTTTAGTAAATTGCGGTCTGATGAAGAGAGAGAACGCCATAACAAGGCAATGGAAGATTTAGCTAAGGCAAGAGACGCTTACGAGAAAAGGAGGATTGCTCACTTAGACTTTATTAATAAAAAGTTAAGAGAGCAGGGACATGCAGAGCACACATTTACAGACGTTGATGAAGCAATGAATGAATATTACTTAGTGACAGGAAAGAAGTTTCTAACATCGCCACCGCCAGAACTGTCTGACTTTTATGAACCATCTGAGGATCAGAAAATGGTAGAAATAGGCTTTATTATAGGCGCTATGGGAGCAATCTTTCTTCTTGCATATTCAATCTAAAAACAATAGTTAAAAATGTAATAAAAACAGTCTCTTATGGACGATACAAAGTACAAAATATATTATTCTCCTGGAGGGTATTGGAAAGGAAAGGCCGCTATTAATAAACTGAGTAAAGCCGCTAGGGTGTCTGAATCAGAAGCGAAAGACTGGCTTTCAAAACAAGCGATCTGGCAAATATATCTGCCTGCTCCAAAAAGAATAATAAGGCCTCGATTTGTTAACTCAGTTCCTAATGACACCCACCAGATGGACTTGTTGTATCTTCCACATGACAAAGTTAGAAGAAAAAAGTTTAAGTATTCTCTTACAGTTGTTGATATGGCTTCAAGGTATAAAGACGCTGAGCCTTTAACAGATAAAAGCTCAACTGCTGTGGCTGTGGCTTTACAACAAATATACATGCGAGGTCCATTAAAGTATCCTAGGCTGATTCAGGTTGATGATGGGAAAGAGTTTAAAGGAGCTATAAACCAACTGTTTTTAAGACACCGTGTTACAGTTAAGAGAGGGATTCCAGGCAACCATCGCTCCCAGGCTCTAGTAGAAAACTTTAATAAGAATCTGGCTGAGCGGCTGTTTACCTATCAATACCACAGAGACCTTATGGACAAAACACGGAACACAGAATGGGTCAGGAGATTGCCAGCAGTCTTACGCGCCATGAACAATGAAGAATTTAAAGCAACAGGTCTTAAACCGGTGAACGCAATCAAATTAAAAAAAATTAGCATTACTGAAGACATCCAAGGTAATCAAAAACTCTTACCGTTTGGACTAAAAGTAAGATACTTGTATGCACCTGGAGAAGCAGAGGGAGATGTTAGAATTAGAGCCACAGACCCTATATGGAGCGTAGATGTATATGAAGTTGAAAGAATTATGAAAACAACCCCTCCCGTATATTATTTAAGAGAGACTCTTTCTTCTACGTCTAAAAAGCCTGCCCCTAAAAGATCGTTTGTTCGCGAAGAGTTGCAAGTTGTCCCGCCAAACACAGTGCCGATTAGTTAAAAAAAAAAAAGTATTTATTTTTTGTTAAACTTGTGATTTATTTATTTTTTAGTTCACATCTTATTTTTTTTTAGTCTATTTTTGGGTTTAACTGATTGTTTGCTTGCTTTTCAATGTTCTGTTTGATTGTCTCAGTGTCTACTTGTTGCAAAGTAACAGTCTTTCTCCACTCCTTTTGAAGTTCAGTTTTTTGTCGTCTGTAATCCTCACCATCAGCCATAAGGCGCTCAAATTCTTCAGCTGTAATGTTTTCATCCTGCAATGCTTTGCTTATTCTCAGTCTTAATGAACAAAGTTTTGCTGATGCTAGGGCTACAATGGCAGTGTGCTTTTGTAGTTTAGGCGTTAATTTTTTTAAAACAGCACTCACAATCATAGACATAGCACCTAAACCCAAACCAAGGCTCCCTAATGCTAAAGAGGCTGGCGCTCCGGCCCCAGTAGCTAAAAGAGCAACGCTAGACCCAGCACTTACGCTCGCTACAGCTGATGAGCCGGTGATTATATAAGAAAGAGTATTTAAAACTTTAGCATATTTCTTTCTAGTAACCCTATACTTATCCAAGTCACTTTCTATTTCTTCTTGAAGTTCAGTTATTTGCTCTAACCTAAACTTTTGAGCCTGATCATCCATTTTTTTTTTTTTAAATTAAGATTAATTTTTTAATTAAGATTAATCTTGTACATATTTTCTTATTAACCCTTCTGGCAGCACTTCATCAACAGAGTAAAACGCAATAAAATCAACATACTTAATAAAAATAAAATCAAGCACTGTTAGTTTAGCATTGTCAACCATCACAGTAACTTTGTCAGAAGATACAGAAGTGTTTATTTCATCCCCGTTTTTAGTAATAACAATAACAAGCCTGAGAGGCCCATCCAAGTTTTCAGACTTTATTTGTACGCCTCTGATTAACGTGTGCTCTGGCAAACTAGGATCAGACTCCCTTGGAGTGATAAATAAGCGAAAAAGCATCGTCATTTTTCTAGGCAGTGATTCTAGTTTTGGGTTAAACTCTAAGCCGACGGTGTCACCCCCCACTTCAGCTAAGGACTTCTTTCTCCGCAGCATATATACAGAGCCCTGCCTGGTTATTTCAATCTGCTTTTTCTGTTGTAATCCTGGGACTAGGCTAGCAAGAAGGCGTCCTTCATTCAAAGCTTTTCTAAAATTGTATTTCTTATCAAAGTATACATGGGGGCTTCGTAGTTCAAATTTTAAATCCCAGTTAATGTCAGGAAGCAACGCCCAAGCATTCTCTCGTTTATGAAGTTTGTATTCGTGTTTGCCAAAATCGTTTGCCCTTAGATTTCTTATCTCTTCCAGGGTAGGATATTGCTGTCGTTTTTTATCTTCAATTTCTATTCGTTTGTAAACACCATCGTCGGTGTATTCAAATCCATAAACATTTCCTGGCACTCCTATCAGATCAAAGTCAGTTGTATCTGCTAGATCTTTTATCTCTACTGCAACGCATTTAGGAGCTAACTCTGCTTTTGATTCAGGTCCTCGAGACATTCTTTTTAATATAAACAATTTATTATTAAACAATTTATAGTAAACAATCTATAATAAACAATCTATAATAAACAATCTATAGTAAACAATTTATTATAAGCAATCTATAATAAACAATCTATAATGAGCAAACGTATTGAACTGGCGGGTCAGTCCGTAAGCATAGTTTAGCGTGCTTAGATTTTTCTAGCTGCTCTTTTATTTTTTTTAGTTCATCCTTGTCCCTGATTATATAGTTTTCACTTAACCATTCTTCAAAACTATCCCTGTCCTTAGTATAGAATAAGATGACTGATTTTAACTGCGATCTAAAGTCTTTTAAGACAGCATTGTATTTCTGAGTTAAGAGCCAAACAGAAACTAATGCGTGTCTTCCGCTAAAGGCTAGCTTAGACAGGGTCCTTCTTTTTTTAACAATGTCTTGTTCGGCTGAACAGTCATCAATAATAAACAGCGTTTCAGTTCCCTCAAATAGCCTATAGTAATGTTCTAAACAGTCACTTAGCTTGTCAGTAGGATCAACTAAAAATATATTCTCGTCTGTCCAAACAAACTGCCTTTCTTTGTAAGACTTGTTGTGCTTAATGGTTGTGCAGAATATAACAATGTACTCGTAATGAAATCTGTAGATTGTTTGTAACAAATCAAGTACGAAGACAGTTTTCCCACACCCAGTAATCCCACAAATAAGCGAACAGTGCGGGTCTTTAGGCAAAAAGTTCAAACTATCCATCTGTTTTAATAGGCTATTTCTTTCAGTCTATTTTCTTCAATGTTCAGCTGGGCGTCATAAACCACAAAAACGTGCATTTGTATCTGGCCATTCTCCTCCTCTTCCTTATTAATCTGTATGAGTATGCCATCTGACCCTACCCTTCTTCCGCTCCCGTGCAGTCTGTTGTCATACGTGGATCTAAAATCCAGCCATAATCCATATTTGTCTGTTAGATAATCTTCGAGTCTTACATCGTGAAGGTGAAGTTTTTTACACACATGATCGGCTGTGGGGCTTGTCTGTCTGCCTCCAGCAAACAATTTTCTTATTTCATCAAAGTGTTGGTCAGGTAAAAGTCCAGCTGAATACAACTGAAAAGGCTTGCCATCTACTGTGCAAGACAGTTGCTCAATTTTTGGGTTGTAAAACACCTCAGATTCTCTCTGAAAAGGAGCTGAGGGTATAGTAAATAGCAAGAGAACCCCCTTTAGGGACCTTAAAGAATTGCTTATAGCTATTTCCCAGACAGTGTCTTGCTTGTTTTTAATCGCTAGACTGTGGTGTAAAACTCTTTCAAAGTAAACAACCGCCCTACTTTTATACTGGTTTAAGATTATTCTAGCTAGTTCAGGGTTAGTAACAACGTCAAAATTAAGAGAGATGTTGCTGACAGTGTATCTAGCTGTTGGGTCATCTGATAGAATAACAGACCCGCTGTCATTGAATGTCAGTTCGTAAGTAAGTTTGTCTCTTAGTGCACCTTGGTAATATGGCTGATGGGTTTTTAACAGTTCAAAATCTAGAGGGATGCAAAATCTGTTTTTAAATGCTCGCGCTATTGCCTGGTCTCCCTCGTCTTCCTTTGCATCTGCGGCATTAAGCCTGTGCTTAAGACCGTTTGGACTCTGGATTCCCTGAAAGATTTTGTCTTTCCTTTCTGTTCTGGGTAGCCACAGATCAGAATAGAGATTAAAAATGTCTGCGCTACTCAGTGAGAAGACTTCTCTACCCTCCAGTTTAATTACCATATTTTTAATGATGGCCCTGCCCAGGTTAGCAACGACAGTAGCATTAGGATCCACTGACTCAATATCTATTTTGAATGACAGCCTGGCAGTGCCTGGCATTATAACATTGTCAGGCCCAAGGTCACTAAATCTTACTGTTAACATTTCATTTGGCTCAATTGTTGATGGATTATTTACAACCCGCACAGTCTGTCTTATGCCTTTTATGCCGTGGGGCTCTTTCGCTTTTCTGAATGGATCAAGGTCGCAGCCGTATGGGTTCATTTTTTATAAAACAAAAAATAATAAATATATAAATATGGCTGATGAAGATGTTGACGTGATTAGTCCTATTGAAGAAGAAGAAGAAGACGATTTTGGCGCGATTGATTCTATTGAAGAGCCGGGTCCTTCATTGCAAGAAGAACTGGAAGCAGCAGCAGCAGGCCAAGGAGTAGGATTAAGTCAAATACGAATGTTAGATAGAATTGAATCGTTATATAGCCATATGGGGCGAGAGCAGCCGGAAGCACTTAAGGTCTCCAATTTTTCAACAGATAAAAATAATCATTTGTATGTAAGAACTAGTAAAGGAAAGCTTGTACGGCTTACTACAAAACCAGACCCAACCCAGTTTTTAAGCAGGAGCACAATTCTTAGAGAGCTCCCTGTTGCTGACCAAAGGCAGTTAAACTTTATTGGCGATCTAAGGTCTGAGGCTGTTAGTCTTTTACAAAGCATAGTGCAAGAGTTGCCAGCGCAATCTGAAATGCAAAACATCCCTCTTCACGAATTAAGCCAAAGAGCAGATGAACTAATAGCAGAACTTGAGACGAGTCTTAATGAGGAGACCCAGTTAAAAACAATTGTCGGTTCTCAAGTGTCTAGTCAAAGAGAACGTGAGCTGAGTCCTGAAGAAGAAACGGCTTTAAAAACAATTGACGATCGCCCATTGCCTGAGCGCGAACACGAGGTTCTTAAAGCTAGAATCAAGGATCTTAAAGCTGAACTGCGTGACCTCAGGTCTACTAAGTCCGCTTTAACAACTATAAACGAAGAACTAAAAAACAATTTGGCAAAATTTAATATACTAGAGAGAGAGATAGACGAAGAAAAAAATAAACTGGCTGATGCAGATGATAACAATTTAGAGCCGGAAGAAAAGGCTAAAATACAGGCGAAAATACAGGATTTAATGGAAGATTAAAAAAAACAGCTTAGCAGCGTTGTATATTAACAGAGAAAAAATAGCAACCCAAATAAGCAGAATCAGAGAAACTATAAACAAAATGATTTATGAAAATACTACGCTAGCAGAAAGAATAAGGACTCTGTTCAGAGAGCAGGGGATTACAATAGTTAGTATATTGACAGCTGTTGGGTTTGCTATCTCTACACTGGTTTATGCATTAACCGGCAGTGCGCCAACAGGGTCAGTAGCGCCTCCAACGCCTCAGCCTGGTAAAAGTTGGATTAGATAACAATTGCACCATCTGGCAAACTTATTAAAGAAGTTAGCTGCCAAAGCGCTTGGTGCACTGCCTGGCATAATAGGCGGTGTTGTTAGTTGGGTTTTGTCTACAATA
>JAMYXO010000857.1:35000-36851 GCA_033310375.1 Conus canariensis
ATCCACTAACGATGTACTGGTCTTCACCTGTTTTTGTCTGTCTTCATCAAGAAGCTGATCAACTGATGATGTGTTAGTCTTCACTTGCTGTGTTTTTTGTCTTCGTTAAGCTGATAAACTGACAGTATATTGATCTTCAGCTGCTGGGTTTTTTTCTGTCTACATTTAGAAGCTGATCAACTGATCGTATCTTTTTCTTCCGTCGCCTGCTGTTTTGTCTGTCTTCATTAAGAAGCTGATGGTATATTTGTCTTCACTTGCGTTTTTTTTTTCTGTATTCAAGAAGAAGCTGCTCAGTTGATGATATATAACTCTTCACCATTTTGTTGTTTGTTTTGTTTTTCTTCATGACCAACTGGTGATGTATTAGTCTTCACCTGCTGTTCAAGTTTCTGCCTTTATTTAGAAGCTGATCAACTGTTGATGTATTAGTCTTCACCTGCTGTTCAAGTTTCTGCCTTTATTTAGAAGCTGATCAACTGGTGATGTATTAGTCTTCACCTGCTGTTCAAGTTTCTGCCTTTATTTAGAAGGTGATCAACTGATGATGTATTAGTCTTCACCTGCTGTTCAAGTTTCTGCCTTTATTTAGAAGCTGATCAACTGATGATATATTAGTCTTCATCTGCTGTTTTCCTATCATCATTAGTTATGAAACAGATTAACTGCTGATATATGAGTCTTCACCTGCTGTCTTTCTGCCATCATTAATTAAGACACTGATCAACTGATGATGTATTGGTCTTCAGCTGTTGTTTTTCTGTCTTCATTAATGAAGAAACTGATCACCTAATGATATATTAGTCTTCCCTGCTGTTTTTCTATCATCATTAATTAAGAAACTGATCAACTAATGATATATTAGTCTTCCCTGCTGTTTTTCTATCATTACTGATCACCTAATGATATATTAGTCTTCCCTGCTGTTTTTCTATCATTACTGATCACCTAATGATATATTAGTCTTCCCTGCTGTTTTTCTATCATCATTAATCAAGAAACTGATCAACAAATGATATATTAGTCTTCCCTGCTGTTTTTCTATCATTACTGATCACCTAATGATATATTAGTCTTCACCTGCTGTTTTCTATCATCATTAATTAAGAAACTGGTCAACAAATGATATAATAGTCTTCACCTGCTGTTTTTCTGTCTTGAAAAAAAAAATGTATCCAAAGCACATTATGTAATACAGCGAACATATGAGGACGTACCATAAACAGCTCACACACACACACACACCACACACACACACACACACACACACACACACACACACACACACACACACACACACTCACTCACTCACTCACTAACTCACACACACACACACACACACACACACACACACACACACACACACACTCACATCGCACACACACACACACACACTCACACATACACACACACACACACACACACACACACAACAAACACACACACACATACACACACACAAACATACACACACGCCCCCCCCCCCCCACACACACACACACCACACACCACACACACACACACACACACACACACACACACACACACACACACACACACATTGCTGACGACAAAACAAAATGGATATCCTACACACATCAATTTCCACACGCCACTCCCTTCTCTTTTGATTTCTTTTATTAGTCTTACATCATGAAATCCATTCTCCTCTCTCTCTCTCTCTCTCTCTCTCTCACACACACACACACACACACACACACACACACACACACACACACACACACACACACACACACACACACCATCTTTCTACTGTGAGGAAACCACTGATAGTGAAGTACAGATACTTTGGGCCCGGGATTTTAAATGGGGGAAACCTGGGAAAAAATG
>JAMYXO010008592.1:0-10675 GCA_033310375.1 Conus canariensis
TTTTGGTTGTTTCTGGTGAGGCTCAACCCCCGGGCCCCCTTTTAATTTTGAGTTTTTCCTTCTTTCCCGCATTCTGCCCCCGGGGGGAGGGATTTTTTTAGCCAGGTTTCCCACCTGGGGCTTTTAGGTTTTAACGCCCCTTTACCACGATAAAACCCCCCCATAGGACACGGGAATTTGTTTTTTTTTTCGAGGACAGCGTGGGCCACCTGTTTGAACCCCCCCTCCCCCCAAAAAAAAATCTCCATTTTTGGGCCCCCGGGCTGCTGAGTCCCCCCCCCAAGAAAACCTGGGCTTTTTTTTCCCCCAGCTTAAACCTCATATCCTGAAGGCCGTTGTCCCCCCCATCCGGCCCCTCAAAATAAAACCCGAAGGCCCCTTGGGCCCCGCCCCCCCTGCTACAATCTGAAGGCCGGGGGCCCCCTCCCCCCCACCTGCTACATACCCGGGGAAGCCCCCTGCCCCCCCATCCGCCCACCGCTTTCAACCTAAGGCCCCTGTGGCCCACCGCCACCTGCTACATACCTGAGGTCCCCCTTCCCCCCCATCCCCCCCCACATGCCCCACGGGTTTTTTGGGAAGGCGCCCCCCCCAAATGAATGTAAGTTTGTATTCCCAGGCCCCCATTCTGTTAAAAGCTAGCGGTTTCACGATAAGTTTGCCCCCAGGGAAAAATAACAACTTTTATTCCTGGTAAAAGCCAAAGTTTTATGTGGGGGGTAACATGACTGGACTATAATTAAAATTCCCCAACGTACCTCTGGGAAAACAAGGGGAAATTTATGTAGTCCCCCCCTTTTTGACTCTCTTTTTTTATCAACGAGTCCCGATTTTTTGAAGTTTTTTAAAAAATGAAAAAACCCTGGTGTACTTTTTTTCTTTTGACATTCTAAAATGTTTGTTTTTTTAAAATTCTTTTTGGCTGAGATTTTTTTTTTGATGTCTTGAAACTGTTTTTTGGCTTTTTCCCAAAACCAATAAAATTTTTATTCCGAACTGCCAACTTCACTTTTAATTTTAAAAGTCAAAAAGCCAAAAAAACAAATTTCGTGATTTAAAAAAGGAAGGGGTTTTAAAAGGAATTTTTGAAAAATTTTGGACTTACAATGGAGAGAGAGAGAAAAGAGAAGGGAAAAGAGAAAGGGAAGAGAAGGAGAAAGAGAGAAAAGAAGAGAGAGAAAAAAAAAGATTAAGAACCCGTAAAAAAAAGTCCCCCCTAAAGTTTTTTGGGGGGTATCCTTTTGTCCCCCCCCCCCCCCAAACATACTTTTTCAGCACGAGAAAGGCCCCCAAAATGGGTGGACCCCACGGGGGGGGGGGGGGGGGGGGGGCCCCCCCCTGCAAAAAGAAAGGGTGCCCCTTTTTTTTTTTTTTCCCAAATTCACCCATGTCCCCCCGGATCCTTCACGAACTTGCTGATCTTTTACCCGGCTTCTCGATTAACGGATGATCCCCTGAACATCTTTCCCCACACACGATCTTGTTGGGGGGTTAAGGGGTGAGGGGGGATACATCAGCCGATTTTTTCCTAAATTTTTTTTTATGACTATTAAAAACTTTTGGTTGGGTTTAAAGCCCCGAAACTTGGAAGGGTTTTTTTTTTTCTTCAGGACAGAGGGGCGGGGGATAATATCAGGCGTTGGGTTTTCCCTGTAAATTTTTTTGGCCCCCTTTTTTTTTTTTCGTCCCATTTTTCCCCCTTAAGGGTTTTTTTTTTTTTTTTTTGCCTTTTCGAAACGCGATTGGGGACGCCCCAGGTTCCCCCAGCCGGGTTTTGGGGGAAGCTCTTTGGGTGTTTTCCCTTCCAGGCCCCGAAACCCCCTCCCCGCCTTAAATGTTTTTGTTCCGGGGAATTAGGTGATTTTTTGGGCATGGGAAAATCCCTTTTCGCCGCAATTAAAAAAAATTTCTTACCCCGGGCCAAATTAGTTTTTAAAAAAACCAAAGGGGCCCCACAGAAAAAGCCCTTACCGTTTTTTAAAAAAAAAAAAGGTCCCCCCCATTAACCCCCCCCCCCGAAAAAAAAACTTCCCTTTTTTGATTGGGGCACAAGGGCCCAAATCATAAAAAATTCAGTTTGCCTTGGGGGTTTGTTCTTTCCCCCTTTTTTTGTGTGGGGGGGGCTTTGTCCCACCCCCCCTGGGAAAAAACCCGGGTGCCCCCTGGTAAAGACCCAAAAACCCCGGGGAACCCGGGGGGGCCCCCGCCCTGGGCCCCCCCCGGTTTTCCCCCCCTCCCTGGGTGGGCACTTTTGGGGTTTTTTTCGTACTAAAGGGAAAATTTTGGAAAAAAAAAAAAAAAAAAAAAAAAATTTTTTAAAAAAAAAAAAAAAAAAAAAAAAACCCAAAAAAGGTTGCCCAAATCCCCTTCTTGCTTTTGCCCGGTTTAAAAAACCCGTTTTGTTTTTCCCCCGTGGGGGGTTTTTTGGGGGGAAGGAAAACTAAAACTTTCCCCCGAATTTTTTTTTTTTTTTTCGGACTGAAATGAAAATTTTTTGTTTTTAAAAAATTGGCTTTGGGGTTTTTTTTTTTTCTTTTTTTTTCTTGGGGTTTTTTTTAAGAAAATTTTTTTTAAAAATTTTTTTTTGGATTGAAAAAAAAGGGGAAAAAATTTTTCCCTTTTGGGGGGGAAAAAATCCAGGTTTGGGGGGATTTTTCCCCCCCCCCCCCCCCCCCCCCCCCCCCCCCCCCCCCCCCCCCCCCCCCCCCCCCCCCCCCCCCCCCCCCCCCCCCCCTTTTTTTTTTTTTCCTTTTTTTTTTTTTTTTTTTTTTTTTTTTTTTTTTTTTTTTTTTTTTAACTCGGCTTTTAACGAAACCCCTTTCGGAGAGGGAAAAAGAAATCGAAGGAACCTACTCCCTCCTTGGAAAGCACTTTTTTGGCCCGTTACGGCAAACGGTTTTTTTTTTTTAAGCATTTTTGGAAGATCTTATACATGGTCAAAAGGAGGTGTTTAGTTTTTTTTTTTAGTTTTTTGTTTTTCTTTTCTTTTGCATGAGTACTTGATTTGAGAAAGTTATCATGAACTCCCGCAATGCTACAAGGACGGGTTTCCACTTAATGTTTTTTAATTTTAGTTGAATTTCCCCCAAAAAATTTAAAAAACAGCCTTAGGTATAAGGATTTTTTTTTTTTTTTTTTTTTTACCCCCTTCCCCAAGTTCCTCTAAAACATTTTCCCCTTTTTTTTTATTTGAAGTTTTATTTCCCCGAAAGTTTATCCTTTTAAATGAACCCCGAAGGGCCCCCCCCCCCCCCAAAAGGTTTTTTGGGGTTTTTTTTTTTTTGCCCAGCAGAGCCCTGACATTCCCCGAGCTTTGAAAAACCCCAAAGGAGGTTTTTTTATAATAAAAATATGGGGGTTTTTTTTTAGCGTTAAAAACCGAATTTTCCCTGCGCTTTTTACAAAGTCATAAAACATTCACCCTTCCCCTAAACAATAATTTCACCTTACAACCCAACACAAATAAATTTTTTTACAATAAAATAACAATCCCCTTTCCTCCAAAATGTGGACTTCATTATTTTTTCCCAAAAATTCACTACAAAAACCTAATCCCATAACGTTTTCAATCATACAAAAAATACTTAAAAGAGAAAAAATACACCCCTCGCCCCCACATTTGAAAAGGCCCCCGAAAGGCATGATTTAAGGTTGTACCCCCCCCCCCCCCCCCCCCCCCCCCTGCCCCTCCCCACAGCCCTTTGACTAATATGAAAAAAATGATGGGTTTTTTTTTTAAATTTAAAAAAACTTGAAAAGAAAGGGAAAAAGAATCTGAAAAAGTCGAGAAAGTTAACCCCCTGTTCCCAAAGTCGCTGGGCCCTTAAAAAAAGAGAAAAGATCCCTTCACCAGTAAAATAATCCTGGAAGCGGGTCATTCGCAAAAAAGGCGGGGCCCGAGCCAGGACGGGAGTTTTTTCGAGAGGGGGGTGGTTTAAAAAATTTTTGGAGATCTAGAGAAAAAAGGGCCATTTTTTAAAGAGAGCAGAGAAAGGGAGAGATTTTTAGGGTTTTGTCAGATAGGTTTGAACAGAAAGCCAGTTTTAAAAAAGAGGGGGAGGTTTGAGGCGAAAATGTGGAAAACCCCTATTTTTCCCCTCTACAGACGACCTTTGGGCTGATGTTTTTTGGATTTCCCCCTGTAAAAATTTTTTTTATCAGGGTTTTTTGGAAGGCCGGCCCAAAAAGTGAGGTTTGCAGTAATCTATTCCCTAGATAAGAACAAAAAAGCACAAAAGAAGTTTTTTTTTCATCTTAAAAAGAAAAAGGGGACCGTAAAGAGCTGATTCGTCTTAGTTTTTAAATAGGCAATCTTGAAATAATTTTAAAAAACCCGTTTTTTTCAAAGGAGAGGGAAATTGGTTCCCCCGTATGACCCCTAACGCGGACAGAGGGGTGGGGGACAGGAAAAATCCAAGTCAAAAGAAGTGACGGTGAAAGCAGGAAGGTTGTTTTTGGCTTTTTTTGTCCCCCCCGAAAAATGAGTTCCTCTTGTCGTCGTTTTAGTTGTAAATTTTTTGTTGGTTCATCCGTCCCTTCAGGCTGCAATGCCCCCCCCGCGCCCCCCAGAAATTTTGGAGTCCAATTTTCAGCAATGGGAGCCGACTGTGAACTTTGTACGCCCCCCCGCAAAAGCTCCCATGCACATGGGGCCCTGACCACGATGACCCTTTTGAACAGGACAGCATAACAGCACAAAAAAGGACTGGCCCCCCGTACAAAAACCCCCGAGGCCCCCACCGTACCAAAATGGGGAAAACTGTTTTTTGGGATCTTTTTTCCCCCCGTAAACCCAAAAACGTTTCCCCGAAAATCCGTCCCCCAGTCCCCCCCAAAAAAAAAGGATAAATCCCCTCCCAAGGGGAAATTGTTCCCCCCCCCTTTTTAAAAACCAAAGGAAAAAGGTTTTTTTAAAAACCCTGAAAAAAAAAAAAATTAAATTTTAAAAATCGAACGTTGGGGTTTCCCCAAAAAGCTGCCCCGGAAGAAAGGGCCCCAACATCCCCCCTTTAAAAAAGGGAAAAAAATTTTTTCCCTCCGGGCCCCCAAACCCCGCAAAAAGGAGGTCCCCTTTTTACTATACGGGGGAAAGGTTTCCCCCCTCACAACAAAAGGCCCCCTTTTGGTTCCCCTTTTAAGCAAGATTTGATGAGGATTCCCAAAAAAGGTTAAAAATTTTTTTTCCCGAGATGTTTTTTTAGAAAAATTTTTTTCCCCCCAAAACCCAAAACTTCTCCCCCAATTTAAATTTTTTTTTAGAAAATTTAAAAAAAAATTTTTGATAAAAGGCCTCCCCAAAAAATTTCCCCTTTTTAAAAAATTTTTTTAAACTTTAAAGAAAGGTTTTTTTTTTGAAACAAGGACCCCCAAAAATTAAATGGGAAAACCCGGGAAAATTTTTTTTAGGAACGTGACCAGAAGGACAAAAGAGGTATTGAAACACATGAGTAAGATGGGGTAGGACATCATCAATGCACTGAAAGAGCAAGTTAGTGGGAAATGGGCGTCACCAAGTTTCACATGATTTAGGGGCTGCATCGCAAACAAAGTTTTTTTGACATAGTCATTGACTAACAGGGCTAAAACAAGCCCAAAGGAGGTCCACAGTAAACTTTGTCATTTCAGAGGATGTACAGGTATAGTAGAATCTAGCTTTTCACGGATAGTGTTCCAATTTTTTCCCCATTGAAAAACCTCTAAGAATTTCTGAGGGAGCTCTTGAGTTTGGAAGATGGGTGGAAGGGGGGAGTAGCTGACTTTGCCTAGGAGACTATTTGTGACATTAAAATAGTTGCTTGGCCGTATTACAGGCCAATATCTTTGAAGAATAGAAACAAAGTTTTTTGCTTGATGAACAAAGTCAGTAACATGAATTTCTCCGCAGTTTGATATATTTCCCTGTGCACAGTCAGTCCCCGTGGGCGCGCCATCGCCTCTCAGCCCCCCTCCCCCCTCTTGCTTGGGGCCTCCGACAACACGGGACCCACTGTGTTTGTGCCATTGACACAGTGAGCGATCAGTGATCAAGCGCCTGCTCACTGGAGCCTGCTTATCAAGCGTGCAACGGAGGGCAAAAGGTCAGCTGACAGGAGTTTTGCAAATTTTCAGTTTGTAAAACCCTGTGTCCCACCCAGTAGTAAAAGGGTACCTGAATTGAGTTTCAGGAAAGGTTGAAGATGGCGGAGGGAGGGGGATGGGCTCCGCCTTCCACCATGCCTGTGCCCTTGACACAGTAAATCTTTGACAGTTCACTGCCCCTACAGCCAACGAAGGGAACTTTAACCCTCTTTTAAAGTCCACAGTGGGTTTAACAGAGTGAAGTAGGTGTAAGGACTGAAGTGATTGACTGATTTACATCATATGTGGAATTGGTGCCGTGAAGCCCTCTTTTATATATCAGTCCTGCTTTTTGAGATGCTGCTTGGTGAGATGTCTGTCTGTGCTCTCTTAACTGCTTCCCCAGATCGCATGATCCTTACACCAATGCATTCACCCAGACAGACACTCTGGAACATGATGTTCTGTGTGTTCTTTCGTATTTTTGCCCTGTTTTCCAGTGGCACAGTAGTCTCTTTCATTTTCTTTTATTCAACTATTGATGCTACTGTTATGTTCTGTTACTATTGCTGCTACTGTTACCGTTGTTACAATTGCTGCTAGCTGTTATCATTGTTTACTATTGTTATTACTGTTACCGTTGTTACTCTTACTGCTGCTGTCACCATCGTAATTATTGCTGCTGCTGTTATGGTTGTAAAACATTGCTGCTACTGTTACCATTGTTAGTACTGCCCACCCGCAGTTAACATTGTTACTATTGCTGCTGCTGTTAAAGGTTGTAAAACATTGCTGCTGTACTGTTACCATTGTTAGTACTGCCACTGCAGTTAACATTGTTACTATTACTGCTGCTGTTATGGTTTTTAAATATTGCTGCTACTGTTACCATTGTTAGTGCTGCCACCGGGAGTTAACATTGTTACTATTGCTGCTACAGTTTTTCATGACCGTTGCTGCTACTGTTTCCAATTTTCCCCTATTTTCCCTTTCTTTCGTTTTAAACCGGGTTTTCCCCCCCAAATTAAAGGGGGCCCGGGTGCTAAAAATTTCCGTTTTTTTAGTTTTTGGGAAAAACCCCCCAAAAAAAAGTTTTTTTAAAACCCAAAATTTCCGCAAAAAATTTGGGGCCCCCCGGAAAAATTGGGTAAAACCCTAAAAAAAAATCCCAAAAACCCCCAAAAGGTTTTCCCCTTTACTAAGGCAAGAAAACCCCCCTAAACAAAAACCACAAACCAACCCGGAAAAATGTTCCCCCAAAACTTTTTGGGTGGCCCGGGTTTTAATTTTGCTCCCCGACCCATTTTTGGGTTTTTCCCCCCAAAAGTTACCAAAACCCCCGGAAAATTTGGCCCTAAAAACCCCCAATTTACAAAAACCCCCAGGCCCCAAAATTTTTACCCTTCCCCTAAAGCCCCCGGCCCCCAAAATTTGGCCAAAATTCCCTTTTTAAAGGGGAAAAAAAAAGAAAAAACAAAAAATTTCCCAAAATTTTTTTTGGCTCCCCCCTTTTTCCAAAACAAAAAAAAAAAAAGTTTTCCAAAAATAAAAAAATTTCCCAAAAATTAAAACAAAAACAAATTTTAAGGTTTTTTCCCCGAAACAATTTTTTTGTTTTCCCAATTTTTTTCCCCACAAAAAAAATTACCGGAAAAAATTTTTTGGCCCTAATTTTTTTTTCCCCCTTTTTTTTTCCCCGGGAAAAGCAAAAAAAAAGCAAATTTAAATTACTTTCCCCCCTGTTCCCCCCCCCTTTTGTTTTTGAAACAATTTAAAAAAGTTTTTCAAACGAGTTTTAATTTTTTTTTTTTTGTTGGGAAAAAAGGGTTTTCCCCCAGCAAAAAACCAAGCCCTTTCCCCGGAAAGGTTAAAAGGTTTTTTGGTTAAAAACTGGGGGAGGAAAGCTTTTAAAAATTTTTCCCAAAAGGAAATTCCCCAAAAAGGGAATAACAAAAACCAAAAAAACCCTAAACAGAAATTTTCCGTCCCCCCGATACAAACTCCCGACCAAAAAGGGTTTTCCCGGGGCCCCCCTTGGGGGAAAAACCCAAAGGGGTTTTTTCCCCTTTTCCCCAAACCCCAAAAGGGTTTTTTAAAAAAAACCCCCTGGGCCCCCCAAGGGGTCCTTAATCCCCCCGGGTTTTTTTCAACTTCCGGTCCCTGGGCCCAAAAAAATTTGGGGAAACACCCCCCCCCCCCTACCCGTGGGGGAAAATTCCCCCCTCAACCCCCTCCCCGTTTCCCTTTAGCCCTTCCCCCCAAACAACAACAAGAAAAAAGGGGGGATTTTTAAAAACACTTTTTTTTTACAGGGTGGGCCCCCCCCCCCCCAAAAAATTTTCCCGGGTTTTAATACCCCAAAAAAATTCCTTTCCCCTTTTTTCAAAAATTTGCAACCCCCCAAATTTTCCACATGAAAAAATTTAAAATTACGTTTTTTTTCCCCCGTTTAAAAAAAAACATCCCCCCCTTGTTCCCCCCCTTTACCCCAAGGATCCCCCTTTAAAAACCCGGTTGGGAATTTTCAACCCAAAGGGAAATGGGGTTTTTTCCCCAAAAGGAAAAATCAGAAACAAAAACCCTTTTTAAAAAAACACTCCCCCAAAAAAAACCCCTATCCCCTGGGAAAACATTTAATATTAAAACCCCGACAGAAAATTTGGGGGAAAACCAAACCAGCCCAAAGGGTTTTTCCCAGCTTTTTTTGGGCCCCTAAAATCGGGGTTCCCCCCCCCTTTAAAGGGCCCCCCCAAAATTTGGGGGGCGAAAAAAAGAACACCTTTTTTGGCCCCCCCCAAAAAAAAAATAGGGGGGAAAGGGAAAAAACCCCCCCCCCCCAGCCCAAATTTCCCCCAAAAGGAACCCCCCTTCCCCCATTTCCCCCGCCCCCCAAACTGTTTCCCCCCCGGCCCCAATTAAAAGGGGGCCAAAAAAAACCCTTGAGCATAACCACAAAATCCGTCCCCCCAACCCCCCCCCCCCCCCCCCCCCCCCCCCCCCCCCCCCCCCCCCCCCCCGGGCCCCCCCCCCCCCCCCCCCCCCCCAAAAACCCCCCAAAAAACCCCCCCCCAACCCCAAACCCCCCCCCCCAAAAAAGGGGCCCCCCAACCCCCCCAAAACCCCCCCCCCCCCCCCCCTCCCCCCTTTTAAAACCCCCCCCCCAAAAAACCCCCCCCCCCCCCCCGGGGGAAAAAACCCCCCCCCAAAAAATTACCCGGGGGGGGGGTTTTTTTTTTAAAAAAAAATTTTTTTTTTTTTTTTTTTAAATTGGGAAAAAATTTTTTTTTTAAAATTTTTTGGTTTTTTTGGGGTTTTTCCCCCTTTTAAAAAAAAAGGAAACCCCCCCAAAAATTTTTTTTTTTTTGGGGGGCCCCCCCCCCCCCCCCAAAAAAACCCCCCCCCCCCTTTTTTTTGGGGGTGGGGTTTTTTTGTTTTTGGTTTTTTGTTTTTTTTTTTTTTTTTTTTGTTTTTTTTTTTTTTTTTTTTTTTTTTTTTCTTTCCTTTTTTTTTTTTTTGTTTTTTTTTTTTAAAAAAATTTTTTTTTTTTTGTTTTAAAAAAAATTTTTTTGGGGGTTTGGGGTTTTTTTTTTTTTTTTTTTTTTGAAACCCCCCTCCCCCCCCCCAATTTTCCCCCCCCCCCCCCCAAACCCCCCCCCCCCCCCCCCCCCCCCTTTTTTTTTTCCCCCCCCCCCCCCCCCCCAAAACCCCAAAAAAACCCCCCCCCCAAAACAAACATTTCCCCCCCCCCAATTTTTTTCCCTTTTTTTTTTTTTCCCCCTTCCCCCCCCCCCCCCCCTTTTCCCCTTATTTAAAATTTTTTCCCCCCCCCCCCCCCCCCCCCAAATTTTTTTTTTCCCCCCCCCCCCCCCAACCCCCCCCCCCAAAACCCCCCTTTTTTTAAATTTTTTTTTCCCCCCAAATTTTTTTTTTTCCCCCCCTTTTTTTTTTTTAAAAACCCCCCCCCCCCTTTTTTTCCCCTTTTTTTTTTAAAAGTTTTTTTTTTCCCCCTTTTTTCCCCCCCCCCCCCCCCCCCCCCCTTTTTTTTTCCCCCTTTCCCCAACCCCCCCAACCTCCCCCCCCGGGGGGGAAAACCCCCCCCCTTCCCTTTTTTTTTAAAAAAAAAACCCTTTTCCCCCCCCCCCCCAAGGGGGGGGGGGGTTTTTTTTCCCCCCCCCCCCCCCCCCCCCCCCCCAAAAAACCCCCCCCCCCCCCCCCCAAAACCCCCCCCCAAAAAAAAAACCCCCCCCTTTTTTTTTTTTTTTAAAAAAAAAATTTTTTTTTTTTTTTCCCCCCCCCCCCCAAAAACCCCCCCCCCCCCCCACCCCCCCCCCCCCCCCCCTTTTTTTTCCCCCCCCCCCCCCCCCCCCCCCCTTTTTCCCCCCCCCTTTCCTTTTTTTTTCTTTTAAAAAAAAACCCCCCCAAAAAAATTTTTTTTTTTTTTTTTTTTTTTTTTTTTAAAGGGGTTTTTTTTTTTTTTGGGGGAAAAAAAAAAAAATTTTTTTTTTTGGTTTTTGGGGTTTTGGGTTTTTTTAAAAAAATTTTTTTTTCCCCCCCCCCCGTCCTTTTTTTTTAAATTTTTGGGAAAAAATTTTTTTTTTTTTTTTTTGGGGGGGGGAAG
>JAMYXO010008593.1:0-10672 GCA_033310375.1 Conus canariensis
CTGGGCCCTTTGCCCCACGCTCTCCACGAGTTTCTTTCTATATGTTCTTTTCCCGGGTTTCTTTCTCCCCAAAAACCCTTCTCTTCTTTTTTTTTCAATTTTGTTTTGCATTTGCTTGTCTTTGTTGACAGGGGACGTGTTAGGCTACAGTTTTTTTAAAAACCCAATTTTTATGTGTACTTTTGAAAAACAGAGAGGGGAGAAGAGAGAGAAGAGGGAGGGAGGGGGGGAGGGGGGGAGAGAGACAGACAACAGACAGACAGAAACAGACAAAGACACAGAAAAACAGACACAAAAAACAGACACAGAAAAACAGAAAAAGCGGGGCAGGCACAAGAGGCAGTTGACGAAGAGAGGGAGAGACAGACACAGACACACCAGCAGAGAGAGAGAGACATGGAGAAAGAGGGAGATCAGACACGCCGGCGGCGGAGAGAGAGAGGAAGAGAGGGGGGGAGGGAGTGGAGACGGAAGAGGGAAACATAAATACAGACAGACTGACAGACAGGGGTACGGACATCGACAGAGAAAAGACACACACAGAAAAGGGACAGACAGACACAGAGGGAGGGGCAGTCGAGGAGGGAAAAAAAGACAACATGCGGAGAGGAGAGAGGAAAGAGAGAGAGAGAGAAAGAGAGAGAGAGAGAAGAGAGAGAGAGAGAGAGACAGACAAACAGAGACAGAGACAGAGAGACGACAAAAAAAACAACAAAAAACAAAAGACAAACGAATAAAAACAGAAGACAGAGACATACAAGAGAGAAAAACAGCAACAGACCGACATGGGTATTTGGGGAGAGAGAGGGGAGAGGAGAGGAGAGAGAAGAGAAAAGAGAGAGAGAGGAGAGAGAGGAGAGAGAGGAGAGAAGGAGAGAAAAGGGAGGGAGACAACAGACAGAAAAAGTCAGAAAGACAAAAAAACAGAAAGACAGAATAACAAAGACAAGAGAGAAGACAGACAACATTAAGGTACTTGGGGGGGGGGAGTTGAGAGAGAGGAGAGAAGGAGGGAGGAGGGGAGTTTGGAGGAGAAGGAAAGGAGGAGGGGGAGGAGGAAAGAGGGAGGAGAGAAGGAGAGAGAGAGAGAGAGAGGAAGAGAAAGAGAGGAGACGTTTTTATTGACAAAGGCAACATAGCCTTTAGTAAAGGGGTTAACAGAATTTTTGCAGCGCCGAAACAGAAATTTTAATAATGCAAAGAAGCATAAATTGCAACTATTATAAATTTAATGATAGGCTCGAAACCATGTAGAAGAAAAAAAATATTTTCGTGTTTTTTTCATGACTCAAAATTAAGATTTTTTTTTAAAGTCACAACAATCATAAACACAAGTGCCTCCCCAGGACAATATTCATTATAAATCTTTCCTCACTGTCCCCCATCTATCTCACCGTGCTTCTCATTACCTAATAGTGCAAAAATAAAACTTTTCTTAAATAGGGCATCAAGTTGCGGAATACATGAAAACAAAAGTCTCAAACATTAGAAGTTCTTACTGAATTTTTTTTTCCCCTAACATTAGATGTTAGGGAGAGAGGAGAGAGAGAGAGGAGAGAGAAGAAAAGAGGAGAGAGAGAGAGGAGGAGAAAACAGTGGACGAGCGGACAGACAATAGCAGAGACAGCAACGCAGACGACAAAAAAGAAGAGACAACAACAGACATCAGACGGGCAACAGAAAAGGGACAGACAGACGGGCAGGCAAACGACAGCAACAAAAACGACAGACAGAAAAACAGACAGAATGGGTATCTGTCACGTTAAAATCAAGAGTGACCGTTGTTCCGCTACACCCCCCCCCCCCCCACCCCCCCCCCCCTCGTTTCCCCCCCAAATTTTTCCCCCGCATCTCCCCCCCCCCCCCTTTCTCTACCCCCTCAATACCCCCCCCCCCGCCAAACTTTCCGTCTTTTGAAACGAAATCGGTGAACGACGCGTCAGTCAACTGTGTGAACTGTCATCACCATCGCCTGCCATCAACCCCGACCGCCATCTTTAAAATCTTCAGTCCCCAAAAAGAAGCACCGACTCTAGATCGAAACGCTGTTTACTTCTTTTAAAGGACCTGTTTTTTCAAACTATACTTTTTTTTTTTTTATTAGGCGCTGCGGGTGGGGTTTTTTTACCTTAAAAATATGGAAACTTTCCTGGTGAGGCACGATCTTTCAAAATTTTTCTTTTTACTAATAAAAAACCCAAAAAAAAAAACGATAAGAATTCTAAGGTTCTTGTGCCGACATTTGTTTCCACACTAGCGGCAATATTTATTGCATAGTCAGTTGTTCATTTTTTTTTGTTTTTTTTTTGTTTGCTTTGTTTGTTTGTTTGTTTGTTGCCGATGTGTTTAACTTACTACCCCCGCCCTTTTTCCCTCTGTACATACTCGTACGTGGAAAAAAAAAAAGTTTTTTGCCCAATTTTTAAACCTGGGTAATGTTAAATCGAAAACTCTGATGTGGATGTTCACGCCCTTTTTTCTTTTTCATACATCTAGCTAGCCAACTGTGTTGAAATAATGTTCTTTTCTTCCCCTCTCTCTCTCTCTCTTCTCTTTCCCCCTTCCCTTTTCTCCTCTTCCTCCCCTTTTTCTCTCCCTCTTTTCTGTCCCTTCTCCCTCCCCCCCTCTCTCCTTCTCTTCTGTTTCTGTGCATCTCCCTTTCACTTTATGTTCTTTTTGTCTATTGCTGTCTCTTTTCTGTCCGTCGTCCGTCCGCCCCCCGGGCCTCCCTCCGTCCCTCCTCTCCCTCCTCTCTCTCTCCTCTCTCTCTCCCCCTCAACTCATTACCAATGTCTCGTCTTCTGTCTGTCTGTCTGTTGTCTGTTGTCCTGTCTGTCGTCTGTCTGTCTTCTTCTCTTCCTCTCTCTCTCTCCTTTTCCCCTCTCTGCGGCGGGTGTGTGGTGTGTTGTGTGTGTGTGGTGTGTGGGGTTGGTGTGTCTGGTTGCCTTCTGTCCCTCTGTCTGCTGTCGTCTGCTGTCTGTCTCTCTCTCCTTCCTCTCTCTCTCTCTCTCTCTCTCCTCCTCGGTGTGTGTTGTGTGTGTGGTTCTCTGTGTATGACGAAGTAATTTCCAAACCTTTTCAAAGATCATCTCAAGATAAGCAGAGGCCTAATAATTATGGTTATCGCTCTTAGATTTATGTAAATCACTGTCAATATACATTTTTAACGGGAAGAATTTGGGGTTCAGATGCTGGTATTGGAACTGCACAGTAAAGGAAGCAATTTATTTTTTATATCATTGGGTTCAGATTTTTTGATGGAAAAGCAAGTAAGTTTAAAGTTATGTTTTTGATGCGTTGTTCTTGATGTCATTGCCCATTATGCCTTTTCCTTCCAGTTAAAACCTGTTTTGTTTTCAATGAACCTAAGGGTACTAAACACCCCTGCATCAAATTTTATGAGGGAAAAGGGATTAGAAGATGGGATAAAACAAAATGTAATAAATATAAAAAAACTTTTAGAAAATTTACAATTTTGTGAAATTTTAACTTTATTTTGAACAAGGCACAATATCAATCAGTGAAATGAATAAGCGGTTTTCGTCAATTCTTTTTGATTCAGCGAAGGAAAAATTTGGTACTTACTCTAATATTACAATAATAGATATTCAATGAGGCAGAATCAAAAACTGGTTTTGATAAGGGTGTAAGGTTTTTTTTCCCAAGCCCGTACTTTAAAGCAAAGCGTAAAGTTAAATGTTCAAATACTGTACCTAATCTAAAAAAAATCTTGCTGCTAAAACAAAGAATTAAAAATGTTTTGAGACGATCTGAAAGAAGAGCAACGAGAAAATGGCATAGAAATGCGAGCTTTAAAAAACTAAAACCCAAAGGGGATTATTGGAGGAAAATTAAAGGGGCAAAAAAGCTTCATCGTGCCCTATACCTCTTGAAGAGTTTAAAAAAAATTTTTTCCCATTTCCCTTTAAATCAAAATACGGATGAATAATCATTTTTAGTAATGAAGTATTTTAAAGAAATATAATTAGACTTCTAAATGTTTCAATTACGAGGATAAATTGAAAGAGTCATTAAATGTTTAAAGAATAAAAAAGCAGCGGGATTTATTTTTAGTAAGGAATAAATATATAAAGAAAGTTCCTTATATGACAAAGTTTTATTGTTTTATTGTTTAAGGGTTTTTTGATTCGGGGTTTTAACCAAAGATTGGGGTGACGGTTAAATTTGTACCCACTTCAAAAAGGGAAAGAGATCAAAAAGACTGCAATAACTAAAAGGGGGATAACATTTTGTTTGGGTTTTAGGAAAATTATTCACGTCATTCAAAAATAGGACTTTTTTATTTTGTTTTGAAAAAAAATGGACTTATTTCGAAAAACCAAGCAGGTTTTAGACACATCATTCAACGCTTGACCGTTTTTGTTCTTAATCATTGATTGACTTTTTTTGCAATCAAAAAGGGAAAAATTAACTGTGCTTTTTATTGATTACGAAAGGCATTTGATTCTATTTGGGGCATCTTTATGGCCAAACTGATGAGTCAAGGAAAATTCGGGAAAATACTGCACTTTGTAATCAATAGTATGATCAAATAAAATCGTGCATTTTTTTAAAAGGTAAAAAAACAAGTTCTTTGCAGTTTTAGGGGGTTCGTAAAGGAAAAACCTTTTCACCTATTGTTTTCAATTTTTGAATGCTACAACAGTTCCTTTTTTGACAATAACTGTTCTACTTTAAATATGATTTAACGCAAGAGTTGAAACTTGAACAGTTTATTAAATTGTTTGTATTGTTATATGCTGATATACAATTTTTTTTGGCAAATTCTAAATCAGTTTTTGAAAAAAGAATTAATCCTTTAATATATATTGCACGAAATGGCAAAAGTAAACCCAAAAAAAACAAAAAATAGTTTCTTTCGGGGAGAAATAGTATGCGTGAAATTTTTTTTTTTGGGGGAATGAAAAAATAGAGGTTCTTATTCAATGAAATACTTAGGCATCGAGTTAAACAGAACATTTTCTTTTTAAAAGCAAAAAAATGTGCTTATAATCAGGCTCCAAGGCTTTTTTCATTATTACAAACTGCAAGAAAACAAAATTGCCAATTGATGTTTGCATACAATTATTTTATTCCATAGTTTCCCTGTTTTGTTCATGGTTTTGAAATTTGGGGTTATGAAAATTTGAATATTAGAAAAGTTACAGTTACTTTTTTAAAGAAATTTTTTAGATTAAATAAAACTACAATGACTTCAAGTTTTATGGTAAAACCGGGAATAATCCTTTATCTGTAATGAAAAAGTGGAATGAAAGGTTTGGGCTAACTTGTTTTCCGTTTTAAAGAGTATTCAAAAAAAAAGATATAATATCTTACATGAACTATATACAAAAGGGAATTTTCGTTTCACCATGGTTTAGTTATGTTAAAAGCATTTTATTTGAAACGGTTTTAATTGTGTTTGGGAATCCTTTCATTCACAAACAAAAGTAACTTATGTAAGTGTTTTAAAAAAGGAGTTGCAAAAAAAATTATGCTCGTGATTGGCGCAGTTCTCTTGAAAAAGCAACAAGTGGTTTCTTAAAATGTAAAGACTGTCTTTGGAAAAGAACTTTATATTTCTACCTTACCAGATATTTATGTTATTCTTTATTTAAATTTAATTTTTAGTAACCAAAATTTGCAAATTGAAATTGGAAGACCCCCATAATTTCCAAGAGAATTGGCATTTGTCGAAACTGTGAAATGGGTAAAATTTGAGAGAATTTTCATTCACATGGAAGTCCAAAAATAATAACCGTGAAAAACACCCCTAAAAAATATCAAAAACCCAAAAGTGTTTTCAACTTTTGTAATTTTATTTCAAAAAAGGAAGACCATTGTTTAATATTAGTAAGTTTCAAAAAAATGGAAGATTGTTTAATGAGATCATTCAGTTCCCCAAATCACATTTCGAAACAAAGTTCACACATTTTTCTAGGAGTTTCTTTTTTTCCCTTTTTGTTACATTTGTACCCTCAAAGCCCACAGGGGCAAAGGTTAAATTTGAATTAATTGAATTAAATTTTGTTTTTGAATTAAATTGGTGGTGTGTGGTGTGGTGCGGTGTTGTGGTGGTGTGGGTGTGTGTTGGTGTGGTGTGTGTGTGTGTGTTGTGTAAAACCCCCTTCCCGTTCTTTTCCGTCTCTCTGTTTGAATTTTTCTGCCTTCTGTCTGTTTTTCTGCCTTTCTGTATCTCTTCTTTCTCTGTTTCTCTGTCTCTGTCCCTCCCCTCACCCCCTCTCTCTCTCTCCTCTTCTCTCTTTCTCTCTCTCTCTCCCCCTCCCTCTCTCTGTCTCTGTCTCCCTCCCCCTCTCTCTCTCGTCTTCTCAGTGTGTCTGTCGCATCTCCCTTTCACTTCATTCTCTTTTTGTCTATATGCTGTTCTGTCTGTTGTCCGCCGCCGTCCGTCCCCCGTCCGTCTCTCTCTCTCTCCCCTCTCTCTCCCTCTCTTCTCTCTCTCCCCTCTCTCAACTCATCTCCCCAATGTCTCTTCTGGTTGCCTGTGTGTTGTGTGTGTTGGGGTTGTGTGTGTGTGGTGTTTGTGTGTGTGTGTGTGTGTCGGGTTGCCTGTCTGTCTGTCTGTCTGTCTGTCTATCTCTCTCTCTCCTCTCCCCTCCCCTCTCCCTGGGTGTGTGTGTGTGTGTGTGGTGTGGTGTGTGTGTTGTGTGTGTGTGGGTGTGTGTGTGTGTGAAAACCTCCTTCCCTCTTTTTCCGTCTCTCTGATTGCTTTCTCCCTGTCTTCCGTTTTTCTGCCTTTCTTATCTCTGTTTTCTCGTTTTCTTCTCTGTCCCCGCCTCTCCTCTCTCTCTTCTCTCTCTCTCTCCTCTCTCCTCCTCTCTCCCTCTGCCTTTTCTCGCTGTCGACTCAAAAACAAAAAAACCACACAACACACACACACACACACACACACACACACACACACACACACAAAACAAAAACCCTAAAAAAGGGCCACCCCCTACCCATTCTTAAAACTGATTTGAAAAGTGGGCGTATTCCCTACATTCCGTGTGTTTGGATGTCACTGAAGGGTTTTCATTCACCCCCTGCAGTGTGTATACTCCGCAGACCCTCATAAAACAGAAATAGTTGACACATCGAACACCCCCGGGGCTTTTTTTTTAATGTGCTTTCAAGAACGGAATGTTTAATTACGCCCTTGTTTGAATCTTACTGAAAGCAATCATTTTTGGTAGAGTGAAAGGAGAGCGGGGGCATAGCTTTTTAATTAAGAGTGTGGGTTCTTCCCCTTTTTAAAATTTGTCCTATAAACAAGAAAGACGCTGAACGTATATACATGTGCACTTACACTGCATACCATAAAGGGGCAAGGCGTTCGTGGCAAGGGGGGGGTGGGGGGGGTGGGGGGGGGGGGGGGGGGTGGGGGTGGGGGGGGGGGGTGGGGGGGGGGGGGTGGGGGGGGGAGCATAGGGCTATGCGGAATGGTTTCTCCTGACTAATCCTTTTTTCCCGGGTGGGGCAGATTTTACCTTGCTATCATCGCTCCGTCTGTATCTTCTTTTTTTAGTTTTGAGCACTGCCGAATGAAGCGAAAATCCCCCCCAAAGTCACGCTTTTCTGAAAGTTTAAGATGCGAAAACAAACCACCCCAACCCACCATATTCCCACCTCTTTTTCAAAAACTCCCACCTTCTTCCTTCTGTTTTAATACAACTGCAAAGATACATTTCCTTTCGAAAAAAAAGGTTTTGTTTTTTTTTTTCCCAAAAGCTCATTGTTATAGCTCTTTCTAGGCTACACCTGCTGGCAGTTGTACAGGGCACAGCTGACAACGACAATACTTTTACCTCAAATGAAAGTTCAGCTGACGGCGTAGTATTGGAGAGCGATTAATTTTTTGGGGCTTTCGCTCTTTAAGTCCACTCATACACGCGGGACCTCAGTTATGTTTTCTCCCTCACCGCTTGCCCCATTTCCCCCTCTCCACTGCGTCCTCGCTTAGCCCCCGTCTTTTTTCGTGGCCCCAACCACCCGTAAACAAAAACAGCATGGCGCCTTAACCTTCACCATAGACTGTTACCAATGCCATCCCCCAGGGCCCCGTTGTCCTGCCCCTCCCCCCCCCCCCGCCCCCCCCCCCCCCCCCCCCCCCCCCCCCCCCCCCCCCCCAAACAAAACCCACTCACGTAATGCCCTCTTCCTCTTGTTCGTTCTTCCCCCACCCCTCGCTGGTTTGTTTATCTACACATCTCCCTTTTGGGATCCTTGAAAAATGACGTTTAAAATGCCCAAAATGGTCACCGACAATGTTTAATACAATGACGACCGATTTGGTTTAAGAGGAGACGTCTTGTCTGTTGATTTGACAAACCCCCCCCCCCCCCCCCCCCCCCGCCCCCCCCCTTCTCCCCCCCCCCCCCCCCTCCCTCCGTGCTAACTTCCGTTAATTTTTTTTATTTTTTTTTTTTTGGGGGGTACAACCTAACTCATAGCCCTCTGGGGCCTTTTCAAAAAGTCGAGTTATGTTCTCTATTATATTATTTTTTTATGATTGAACGTTATAGGATTAATTTTTGTAGGATTTTGAAGAATAAGTGAATTCACATTTGGGAGGTTAGGATTTGTTAGTTATTGTATAAAGTATTTGTAGTTGGGTGTAAGGTGTATTATTGTATATGAGAAGGGTGAATTAGTATGACTTTGAAAGCGCTTAGAGAAATTCGTTTGAATTTTAAACTTTTTAAGAAATCATTATTATTATTATTATTACAAAAGTCCCAAAGGTATTTACAACCTTGTGCAAAGGGAAGTGGTTGTTGAAAATATAAACAGTTTGAATCGTAGTTTAACGTGGGTTGCCCACTAAATTCACCATAAATCATAAGGTCATCAGTCTTACTTAGTATCCCGGCAAGATCTATTGATAACTCCCATCTGGTCCTATTTTACGATACGTTTATTTTGTGTGCTTTAATTGTCCTGTCTTTACAAAATCAGCTTAACTTTTTTACTACAATTCAATGCGATACATTTATGGTATTTTCTGTGTGTGCAAAGCAATCATCGTAAGTCACCAAACTTTGAAGGGCATTTTATTATCTAAAACATTGCTGACAGTATTAATCTCATACTTTCGTTTGTTAAAGCTCGATGACCTTCACAGGTGAAATGGTTTGAAAAAAAATCTAATAATATTTTTCATTCTGCATGTTTGGAATGCAATCTTTCACTTTCTTAGAAAACGCTAGCATTAAAGTTCACCACTACAACACAACACACCACACACAACACACACACACACACACAACACACCACACAACACAGCACGCACACACACTAACACTAAAACAAAAAACTAACACACCCCCACACACCACACACACACAACCCACACACACTATGCACGTACCAACGAATGCACAGACGCAGCACCACGCACACGCCCACCACACCACACACACACACACCAAAACCACACACACAACACACACACACCCACACACAACGAACTGTATCTGTATAAAACCTTGTTTACACACGCTATCAAAACGATAGCCCCGGGGATATCTTTCTGGGCCCAACTTCTTGCCTCCATCCCATCACAACTAGGCTTACAGTCTCTCGTTCGCTCTTACCGTCGCCAGAAAACCATGGGTTTTTAAGCTGTGTTGTTTTCTGTAATGAATCTCATGAGCAGAATACGGACAAAGGCCCCCTGAGCAGGGATTGAATGGGCCCTGTGTTCAAAAGGCTACATGGTCCTATTTGGCTGCTGGTGAAAGGGTTTTCTGTTTCTAACCCAATCTCCTTCATTTTAACCTCGCCCCCATCCCCTCCTTCTTTCTTTTTTCTAATCTTCACCAAGAGCCATCTCTCTCTCTCTCTCACTCTCTCTCTCTCTCCCCCCTCCTCCTCTCTCCCCTTTTCTCTTCTCTCTCCTTGATGTTTGGCGAGTGGAACGTGGCCAGAGGGCCTGACGTTGTAGGTGCTGTTTGGATAGGAAAACGATCCCAAAGGGACTTTAGAATTCGTCACGGTCATCGGGCTGAAGATCTGCAAAAATAGCAGTCACACTACCACGAAGGGGAAAAGGAGGAGGAGGAAGGGGGGGAGGAAAGAAAGGGGAAGCAGGGGCAGGGGGGAGAAAAGAACAAAACAGCAACAACAAGGAAGAGAAGACATGATGAGACAAAAAGAAGAAAAGGAAGAGGAAAAGGAGAAGAAGAGGAGGAAGAAGGGGAAAAGGAGAAGCAGGGGGAAAAAAGAAGAAAAAGAAAAGAAGAAGAAGAAAAAAAGAAAATAACAACAAGAAGAAGAAATTAAAATTTTAAACTCCTTTGGAATAGCAGTTTTTGCATTTTAAAGCATTTTCCCAAAACCCTTTCTGTTTTTACGTCTTTTCTTTCAAACGCTTTCACCCCCTTGATTTTTGAAGTCAAAAAGTAATCCCTTGTATAAAATGCAAAGTGCGTAGTTTAAAAGCTGAATGGATGGCTTTATTTCGACGTTTAAAAAAAACCAATTTATAGCGAGAACGGGTTGGGCTAGAGCCTTTTAAAAAATTTTCGTCGCTGTGTTATGACAGTGAAAAACCGACGGTTATTTTAACCAAATCAGAGGAATTATATTTTAGTGCACAGGGGGAAATAAATGATTGTTGAACGAAAAAAAACAACCCTTTCCCCTTTTTTGATCTGCATCACCAAAA
>JAMYXO010008594.1:5000-10670 GCA_033310375.1 Conus canariensis
GCTTGGAAAAACTGTGGAAAGACCTGAAAGAAAAACACAGTGCCCTCAGCAAAGCGGAATCTGCGAGGAAGAGGAAGAGCAAAAAGAAGAAGACACAAGAGCGCTTCTTCAGAGACCCCTTCCAGTTTGCCAGAACACTGTTTGAGCAGCCAAAATCTGGGACCCTAAGTGTGGACAAAGGAGTTCTTGAGCAGCATCTGAGGAAAACATACTCTGACCCACAGAGCAAAGCACCACTCGACATTCAAGGTCTGGTGTGGCCAACTAACCCTGAGGAACAGTTCAATGGCAAGCCTCCAACGTTGGCGGAAATCAAGAAGGTGGTCGACAAAGCCAGAGCCAAATCATCACCAGGGCCAAACGGAATACCTTACCAGCTTTACAAGAAATGTCCCAAGGTGCTGGAGTGGCTCCACAGGCTGCTGCGATCGGCTTGGAGAAACCAGAAGATCAGCGGCCAGTGGATGACGGCAGATGGTGTGTACATCCCCAAAGAGCAAAACTCAAGTGACATTAGCCAGTTCAGGCCAATATCACTACTGAACGTCGAAGGGAAAATCTTCTTCTCTGTCATGGCAGCAAGGCTGACCAAGTACCTGATGGAAAACAAGTACTTGGATGTGTCAGTCCAGAAAGGTGGCATCCCAGGCGTGGCGGGCTGTGTAGAACACGCCACAATGATCTGGGACGCAATCCAAAAAGCAAAAACAGAAAAGAGAGACCTGGACGTAGTGTGGCTTGATCTGGCAAACGCATATGGATCTGTGCCCCATGAGATGATACAGTTGGCTCTTGAGATGTACCATGTGCCAAAGAACATCCGCGACATGCTCAAGAAGTACTTCAATGGCTTCTCAATGCGGTTCTCTACCAAGGAGTACACAACAGACTGGATCAACTTGGAAGTGGGTATTGCAATGGGCTGTGCAATTTCCCCAATACTGTTCGTGCTGGCAATGGAACTCATCTTGAAAGCAGCAACAAACAACGCCAGACAAACAGACCTTGGCGATGGATACAAGATGCCTCCTCTCAAGGCCTTCATGGATGACACTACAGTGATTTCATCCAGAGAAGACGAGACACGTCATGTGCTGGAGAGGCTGGACGACATAGTTGCCTCATCCAGAATGAAGTTCAAGCCAAAGAAATCACGGAGTCTCTCACTGAGGAAAGGAAAAGTGGGCGGATCTGTGGTCTTCAGTGTTGCCAACCAGGCCATTCCAACAGTCACAGAAGAACCAGTCAAGAGCCTTGGAAGATGGTATGATGATACGCTGAAAGACACACAAAGAGCAAAAGAAACCAAGCAGATGGCGGAGGAAGGCTTGGAGACCATTGACCAGTGTGGGCTCCCTGGCAAATACAAGGTCTGGTGTCTGCAGTTCATGCTGATACCAAAGCTGCTATGGCCTCTGATGATATACGACATCTGCACCAGCATAGTGGAGGCAATGGAAGCCAAAATCAACAAGTTCACAAGGAAATGGCTTGGTGTCCCACCCTGTCTGACTGACATAGCGCTGTACTGTCGCCAAGCAAAGCTGAAACTACCCCTGAAATCCATCCTGGAGGAATACAAAGCAGGGAAGATCAGACTTCAAAGCATGCTGGAGGACTCAGGAGACAAGGTGGTAGAAGCAATTAAGCCCCAGCTGAAGACAGGCAGAAAATGGAAAGTTCAAGAGGCGATGGATTCTGCAAAAGAAAGTCTCAAGATCAGAGAAATAACAGGACACACACAGACCAACAGACAGGGACTGGGGGTGACCAAAACTGAATGGTGGTCAAAGGCCAAAGGAAAAGCCAAAAGAGACATGATGATTCAGGAGATGAGAAAAGAAGAAGACCAAAAAAGACTCCAAAAAGCAGTCCAGCAGAGCCAGCAAGGGCAATGGACAACGTGGGAGAATGCACTCCAAAGAAGTCTCACTTGGAATGACATTTGGCACATGGCCCCTCTCAGGATCAGCTTCATTCTCAGATCTGCATATGACCTTCTGCCCTCAAATGCAAACCTGGTGAAGTGGGGGAAAACAGACGATCCTGCATGCCCCCTCTGCCATGAAAAACAAACAGTGGAGCATGTCCTAAGCTCATGTAAAGTAGCCCTGGCTCAAGGAAGGTACACATGGAGGCACAACCAAGTGCTCAAAGAAATTGTACAAGTAGTCTGGGCTAGTACCAACACCACAAAAGGGAAAATCAGGACTCCAAAAGCACCCGCAACATTCTTCACGGCAGGAGGCAGCAAATCATGGCCAAGAACAACAGTGCCACTCGAAACATGCAGGCAGAGTCTGCTGGACGGGGCAGATGACTGGGAGTGCACTGCAGACCTCCCAGAATGGAAGAGTCACCCAGAGATCATCAGCAAGAGTGGCATGAGACCAGACATAGTAGTCCACTCTAAGTCAACCAAGCAGCTGATCATGATCGAGCTCACGGTGCCATATGAGAACAGAATGGAGGCAGCTCAAATCTACAAGACTGAAAAGTATGCTGATCTGGCAAACAGCCTGAGGAGAGAAGGCTATCAGGTCAAAGTCCTCACTGCAGAAATTGGAGCTAGGGGGTTTGTAGGAACGTCTGCATACAGCCTCATGAAACAGCTCTCAGTTGCAGGGAAGGAAAAAACCAGAGCCCTGAAAGCAATGGCAGAAGCGGCAGAGAGGTGTTCAAGCTGGATCTGGTCAAGGAGGAACAAAAGTGAACTTCATAAGGCTTAATTTCCCTACAAATATCAGGTGTCCCTGTGGCTCAGTGGTTAAAGCGCGAGTCATTAAGTGGAAAATGAGCATGTCCAGAGGGTCATGGGTTCGAATCCCAGCCATGGCTCGTCCCAAGATGGGAAAAAAAGGGGCAGCAGAGGGACATCCGGAGTCATGAACCGGGTGTGGCCCAACCCCCCTAGAGTGTCAGGAGATAAGGGCCGAAACACTTGCTTGAAGGGGGCTTCTCTTCTGAGGACTCTCTGCTGCCACGCTCTCCACGAGTTTCTTTCTACTGGCTATATTCTGCACACACTGTTTTCTGGCTATATTCTGCACACACTGTTTTCTGGCTATATTCTGCACACACTGTTTTCTGGCTATATTCTGCACACACTGTTTTCTGGCTATCTTATTCTGCACACACTGTTTTCTGGCTATATTCTGCACACACTGTTTTCTGGCTATCTTATTCTGCACACACTGTTTTCTGGCTATCTTATTCTGCACACACTGTTTTCTGGCTATATTCTGCACACACTGTTTTCTGGCTATCTTATTCTGCACACACTGTTTTCTGGCTATATTCTGCACACACTGTTTTCTGGCTATATTCTGCACACACTGTTTTCTGGCTATATTCTGCACACACTGTTTTCTGGCTATATTCTGCACACACTGTTTTCTGGCTATATTCTGCACACACTGTTTTCTGGCTATCTTATTCTGCACACACTGTTTTCTGGCTATATTCTGCACACACTGTTTTCTGGCTATATTCTGCACACACTGTTTTCTGGCTATATTCTGCACACACTGTTTTCTGGCTATATTCTGCACACACTGTTTTCTGGCTATATTCTGCACACACTGTTTTCTGGCTATATTCTGCACACACTGTTTTCTGGCTATGTTGTGCACACAGTGTTTTCTGGCTTAAGAGAAAAAGGACCCTTTTCCTTTAGCAAAACTGTAACAGTTACTAATCTAATGTAATCAAACAGTTTTGTGACAATTTTGTGGTTGGTATTTGCCGCTTTTATTTATTTATTTTTTCTTCAGATCTCGTGCTCTGAAATTGGTCCAGGTGAGGGATGTGATGAGTGGGACTGAGGTGGGGGTCTGTGCCTTTTCCCTTCATCACTCCCCCCCCCCCCCCCCAAGACACACACACACGCGCGCGCGCGCGTATACACACACACGCACACACACACACAAATTCGTGCGCTCGCGCGTGCACATACGCACACGCACAAACATATACACAGCGCCTCCTTCCTTTCCAAATCTGGCCTAGATGAAAGTATTGTTGATAACATTGTTGTGTTTGTTGGTGTTGTGGCAGACTATTCCCCTGCTATTGGTGGCCTAGATGAAAGTATTGTTGATAACATTGTTGTGTTTGTTGGTGTTGTGGCAGACTATTCCCCTGCTATTGGTGGCCTAGATGACAGTATTGTTGATAACATTGTTGTGTTTGTTGGTGTTGTGGCAGACTATTCCCCTGCTATTGGTGCCGACACTGACGCTAGATGAAAGTATTGTTGATAACATTGTTGTGTTTGTTGGTGTTGTGGCAGACGATCCCCTGCTATTGGTGGGCCCAGATGAAAGTATTGTTGATAACATTGTTGTGTTTGTTGGTGTTGTGGCAGACTATTCCCCTGTTATTGGTGGCCTAGATGAAAGTATTGTTGATACCATTGTTGTGTTTGTTGGTGTTGTGGCAGACTATTCCCCTGCTATTGGTGGCCTAGATGACAGTATTGTTGATAACATTGTTGTGTTTGTTGGTGTTGTGGCAGACTATTCCCCTGCTATAGCACCCTGACGCTGAAATGGTTCCAGAGAAAACGGACATGTACAGCTTCCTCTATAGCACCCTGACGCTGAAATGGTTCCAGAGAAAACGGACATGTACAGCTTCCTCTATAGCACCCTGACGCTGAAATGGTTCCAGAGAAAACGGACATGTACAGCTTCCTCTATAGCACCCTGACGCTGAAATGGTTCCATAAAAAAACGGACATGTACTGTTTCCTTTATAGCACCCTGACGCTGAAATGGTTCCAGAGAAAACGGACATGTACAGTTTCCTCTATAGCACCCTGACGCTGAAATGGTTCCAGAGAAAACGGACATGTACAGCTTCCTCTATAGCATCCTGACGCTGAAATGGTTCCAGAGAAAACGGACATGTACAGTTTCCTCTATAGCACCCTGACGCTGAAATGGTTCCAGACATAGCATTGAAGTAGTGTTCTGACACTGGCTGTTGACTAGTGGTTGAGGGTTGTTGATGTTGTTGTTGTTGTCGTTTTTGTCTTAACTAACTCTGTCCGTCTGTCTACCTGCCTCTCTCTCTGTCTGTCTGTCTCTCTCTCTCTCTCTCTCTCTCTCTCTCTCTCTCTCTCTATTTCTCATTCTGTTTCTCTCTCTCTCTCTCTCTCTCTCTCTCTCTCTCTCTCTCTCTCTTTCTGTGTCTCTGTATCTCTCTCGCTCTCTTTCGCTCTCGCCCCCCCCCCATCTCTCTCTCTCTCTCTCTCTCTCTCTCTCTCTCCCTCTCTCTCTCCCTCTCCCTCTCCGAACATCATGATGGAATCAAAATAAATGAATTCTATCAATTTAGAGCCAGAGTTTGTGTTGACATTTCTGACAGTAACACAATACGTCACACATGCGGAAAGGAGCTAGTTCCGCACTGGAGATGATGTTTAAAAAGTCTAGAACGAACAGTCAAGCTGCCGGTGCAACGAAATAATATATATCAACAGGCCCGCGCGCGCGCGCGCGCGCACACACACACACACACACACACACACACACACACACACACACACACATACGCACGCACGCACGCACGCACGCACGCACGCACGCAGGCACGCACGCACGCACACACACACACACACACACACACACACACACGCGCGCCGCGCGCGCGCGCGCATGCACACAC
>JAMYXO010008595.1:0-10669 GCA_033310375.1 Conus canariensis
TTGTAAAACGTTTTTTTCCCCTAAGTTTCGTATATCTGCCCCCTCCTCACTCCATTTTCCCCCCCCCCTCACCCCTTTCCCCCCCCCCCTTCCCCCTTCCTCCATATCCCTTTTTTTGGGGAATGGGCCTTTAAAAACCCAAACCACATTAAAGTTTAAAACGGCCCTTTTTCTTCTTTCCCCCTCTCTCTCCCCTCTCCTCTCTCCCCCTCTCTCCCCTCCCCTCTCTCTCTCCCCTCTGAAAAAATCATTTTAAAAAAAATACGTAGCAAATTTAAAACCTCATACCTAAATAAAGCCTTAATAAAAAAGGAAAAAAAATAAAAAAATAAAATATGAAAAGAAAAAAAATAAGTAAAAAAATAAATGAAAAAAACAAGGAAAATTTTATACCAGGGGAAGATTTTGGGAATTAATTTTAAAAATTCTTTAGGAAAAAAACGTTTTTTTACAATTTTAAACCCCTAGAGCAAAAAATGGAAAAAAGGAAAGAAAGAAGAAAAAAGGAAGGAAAGGGAAAGGGAAAGGGAAAGGGAAAGGAAAGGGAAAGGGGGGAGGGGAAAACCCGGGGAGGGGGGGAAAAAAAAGGAAAAAAAAACCCAGGGAAGGGGAAAAAAATAAAAAAAAAAAAAAGGGAAGTTTGAGGTTATTAAGTTGGAAAAAGTTTTTGATTAATTTAATTAATTTGTTAGGATTAGGGGTTTGTTAGGGTTCTTTTTTTTATTTTTTGAATTTATTAAACATCTTCTCTTTAAAGTTTCATGGCCAAAAATCCTCCCTTTTCTTACATTTTTTCTTTTTTCTTTTTTTTTTACTTCCTATTTCCATTCTTTTTTGTTTTTTTTACCAAATTAATTTTTTATTTTTTTTTTTCTTATTATGTATGTATATACACATTTTTTTTTTTATTTTTTTAAAAAGGGCCAAATTTCCCAAATTGAGACAGGGCGAAAGGGGGCTCTTTACTACTTTTAGTCTGGTAAAGCCAAAAAAAAAAAAAGAGATAAACCCTTTTCTCAATTTAAATAACTAATTAAAAGCTAATTTAAATACCTTTTAAATTTAAATTAAATACCCTTAATAACTAATTAACTTTCTTTCCCCCCCACATTTTTTTTCTTCACCAAATTTTTTTTTTTTGCCGGCCGGATCAAACCCCCAAATTTGGAGGGGGGCGTTGAAGGTTTTCCCTTTTTTCAGACGGATGTCTTACCCCCTGTAACAGCACCTACTTCATTAGAAAAATTTTATGCCTTATAAGTCACTTTTTTCCCCCAAACCCAGACTATTTAAAATATCAGTTTTTTCCCTACAAAAAGTCTGTTCGTATCCCTGTTAGAGTCCCGGAAAATTTTTGAAAGTTGCTGAACTCAGCACTGCGAAAACCTATCCCCCCTGAAGGCAAAGGAAACCCATTGCGGCCTGATTCAAATTAAACCGATTTTTCCCTGTCACGTTACTCCACACGCCATGCGTGAGAAAAAGGGCCCCCTCCAGCTAAAAGGGATCCCCTGTAAACCAGAAAAAGCCCGGGAGGCAAGGCGCCTTTCATCTCCTTTGTTTATTTTTCCCAACTACCCCCAGTTTGTTCTAGGTTGGCGAGTGAAAAAATTGTTTATATGAAAAAATGTGCCCAATATCACGTTTGCCTCTTCTGTTTCCCCATTTTTTGTAGACCCAAAAAAATAAAGGAAATCACAGAAACTGTGTGGCGCCAATAACAGTTTATTTTGGCCAGACTCTGAGAAAAAATCGTAGCAAAACAGTTTTGAATATGACTGTTGGGGAAAAAAAATTGAAGGCAATAACGGGAAAATAATAAACCCAAAAGTGATTAAAATGATCTTTACCCAAAACACAGAAAAACTAATGTTAGAACATCAAGCACATGTGGCACAGACAGCCCCTAGTCCCCAAAGCAGGCACCCAAAATTTGTAAAACAAAACATTCACACAAAAATAATGGCAACGGGAAAAAAGGGGGAAAGCCCTTTGGTCACTTCGTGTTTGTGGCCAAGTTCAAACACATCACTTTACCGGAGCAAGTGTTGTGAAAGGAAATCCATAGGAACCCCTCTGACTGTTTTTGGTTGTAAAATTTAAGTGGACTTTACTAGTGTGATTGCATTCCAGGTTAGTTACAAATAGTTTAAAACACGGTGGGATCCAAGTCACGGAACGTTTTAAAGGTCAATTTAAACGTTGTTTCCCCAAAGTTTCGATATCGCCCCCCTCCTCACTCCATTTTCCCCCAGCCCCCCCTACCCTTCCCCCATCATTCCTCCCTAGTCTTTTTTTTTTTGAAGGGCCCTTTAAAAGCCAAACCACATTAAAATATTGGATTTATTCTCCTCTCCTCTCTCCCCTCTCTCTCTTTTTTTTCTCTCTCTCTCCTCTTCTCTCTTTTCTTTTTCTCCCTCTTTTCTTTCCTCTTCCCTTTTTAAAATTTTAAAAATTTAATACGTATAAAATTTTTACCTATACCTAAATAAATTTTAAAAAAAGGGGAAAATAAAAAATTATAAAAAAATTTTAAAAAGTAAAAATTTAAATAAATAAATAAAGGGAAAAAAACAAGGAATATTCATAACCAGAAGATTTGGGAATTATTAAAAAATTTATTAGGATAAATAGACTTTTCAAATTTTACCCCCTAGAGCAAATAATGAAAAAAGGAAAAAAGAAAGGGGAAGGAAGGAAAAGGAAAGGAAAAGGAAAAAACCAAAAAGCAAAAGAAAAAAAAATGGAAAACAAAACCCGAAGCTCACGGGGAATAAGTAAAAAAATTGAAAAATTTGTTAGTTAGTTAGATTAGTTGTTAGTTTGTTATTAGTTAGTTGTTAGTTAGTTAGTTAGTTTTTTGGTAGTTAGTTAGTTAGTTTTTGTTAGTTTGTTAATTAGTTAGTTAGTTCTTTTTTCTGAATTTATTTTCATCTTCTCATAAGTCTTAGGAATCATCCTTGTCTTTCATTTGTTCTTTTTTCTTTTTTCTTCTATTTTTCTCCTTTGTTTTTTTTTTCTCTTTCTTTTTTTTTTATTTTTTTAAATTTTATGTATACACATTTTTTTTTTTTTTAAAAAAAAACAATTACAAATTTTTGAACAACAGAAAGGGCTCTTAAATATTGTAGTCTGGTGAAGCCCAAAAAAAAAAGAATAAACCCTTTTTTCATTAAAACCCCAACTAATTAAAAAAACCCCAACAAATTTTTCCTTTCTAACAAAAAACCCTTTTTACTCTTAACAACTAAAATTAAATGTTCTTCACTTTTTTTCTTCACATTTTTTTTCTTTCCGGCCGGGATCGAACCCCCAACTTTTGGAGGGGGGGCGCGAAGGGGCCTTTTTAGCGGGGTGTCTTAACCCCCTGCTAAAGACACCTACTTACTTTAGAAAATTTTTTGTTAAAGTTCCTTTTGTTCCCCCCTAACCGCAGCTAGTTAAATATTCAGTTGTTTTTCCAAAAAAGTCGTTCTATGCCTTTAGGGGGTCCCGGAAAATTTAAAAATATGTGAACTCAGACTGAGAAAAAGCATCCCTTCAAAACGAAGGAAGGGGAAACCCCTTGTCTTGAAATATAATACTTAAACCGATTTTTTCCCTGTCAGTTATACCACAGCTCCTTTGGGGATCGCCAAAAAAACCCCCCCAGCTAAACAGGGATAAAACTTAAACCGAAGAAGCAAGGGTAGGCAAGGGGCCTTTCATCTCCATTGTTTATTTTGCAACTTGCCCAAAATTTGTTCTATGGGGCTGATGTGACGTGAAAAAATTTTTTATATGATAAAAAGTAGTGACAATGTCACTTTGCCTGCTTCTGTTTCCAGTTTTGTTGACCTTTAAAACAAATGAAGGAAATCACAGAAAGTTGGGGGGCCAATACACAGTTACTTAAAGTTGCCATGCTCTGAGAAAAATGCGTAGCAAAAACAATTTTCATATGATGTTAGTGTAAAAAAAAAACTGAAGGCAAAACAGGAAAAAATACAACCAAAAGTGATTAAAAAGATTCTTTACCCAACACAAAAAACAAAAGTTGAACATCAAGCACATGGGCACAGCAGCGCCAGCTTCCCAAAAAAGGGAAGGGACACGAAACTTGTAACAAAACATTACACAAATAAAGGCAACATTTGGGGAAAAAGGGAAGACCTTTGGGCAATCTCCTCCCTGTTTGTGCCAATTCAACACATCATTCTACCCGGAGCAAAGTTTTTGTAAAAAGGAAACCCCACTAGGACCCATCGGATGTTGGGTTGTAAGTTGTAAGGGAAATTTCTTTTGTGATTGACATCCAGGGTTAGTTCAAATATGTTTAAACCACGTGTGGGGGCCCTGTCACGATGAACGTTTTAAAGGCCCTTTTTAACTTGTTTCCATAAGTTTCGTATAATCTGCCTCCCTCCTCACTCCATTTCCCCCACCCTCACCCCACCCCTTTTCCCCCCTCCCCCTTTCCCCCATAGTCCCTTTTTTGTGAATGGGCCCTTTAAAACCTAAAAAACATTAAATTTGGCTTTATTCCCCTCCTCTCTCCTTCTCCTCTCTCTCTCTCTCTTTTTTTTCCTTTTCTCTCTCTCTCCTCTCTCCCTCTCTCCTCTTTCTCTCCTTTTCCCTTCTGAAAATTAAATTGAATACGTTTGCAAATTAATACCTCATACCTAAAAAAAATGTTAATAAAAGAAATAATAATAAAAAATTAAAAAAAATAAATAAGTAAAAAAGTAATTAAGTAAATAAATAAATGGGGAAAAAAAAAGGGAAAATTTTTTATAACCGAAGATTTTGGGAATTATTTAAAAATTTTTAGGATAAAATAGACTTTTACAATTTTTACCAAGAGCAAATAATGAAAAAAGGAAAAAAAAGGAAAAAAAAGGAAGGAAGGGAAAGGGAAGGAAAAGAAAAAAAGAAGAGAAAAAAAAAGGGGGAAAAAAAACCCCAAGGGGAGGAAAAGTGATAAAAAAATTGAAAAAAAAGGTTAGTTTAGTTTAAAAATTGTTATTAATTTTTTTAGTTAGTTAGTTAGTTGTTATTAGTTAGTTAGTTTGTTAGTTAGTTTTGTTTGTGTTGTTTATTAGTTTTGTTTAATTTTTCTGAATTTAATATTTTCATAACTCTTTATGGAATCAATCCTCCCTTTTTTTACATTTTTCTTATTTCTTTTTATCTTTTTTTTCCTTCTTCTTTTTTTTTTTTACTCTTTATTTTTTTTTTATTTTTTTATATATGTATGTATTAAAACATTTTTTTTCCCTTTTTTTTTAAAAAAATTACAAATTGAGACAAAGAAAGGCTCTTTATACTTGTAGTCGGGAACCCCAAAAAAAAAAAAAGAAAAAACTTATTCTCATTAACCTAACTAATTAAAGCAAATAATACCCCTTTCAAATTTTTACCTTAACTAAAAACTAATTAACTTTCTTAAAAATTTGTTTTTTTTTTTTTCACATTTTTTTTTTTTTCCGGCCGGATCGAACCCCAACTTTTGGGGGGGGCTCGAAGGGGTGCCTTTTTAGACGGATGTCTTACCCCCCTGTAAAAGACACCTATTAATTTAGAAATTATGCCTTAAATTACTTTTGTTCCCCCCTACCACAGTAGTTAAATATTCTTTGTTTCCACCAAAAGTCTGTTCTAGCCTTTTAGATTCCCCGGAAATTTTTAAAAAGTTGCTGAACTCAGCATAGAACATACGTACCCCTTAAAAACTAAAGGGGAAAAGGAAACCCATTGTCGTGCCTGAGGTCAATACTAAAACCCGTTTTTTCCCGTCACGTTCTACCACAGCGTCCATGCGTGATCGCAAAAGGCCCCTTCAGCTAAACGGGGATAACCTGTAAAACAGAAGAAGCCAAGGGAGCGGGCACCCTTTTCACTCCATCGGTTTATTTTGCCCTTGCCCAGTTTGTTTAGGGTGCTGATGTGAGTGAAAAAATTTTTTATTTGAAAAAAATTGTAGTGAAAAATATCATCTTTTCCTGCTTCTGTTTTCCCAGTCTTGTATGCCCTAAAAAAATAAAGGAAATCACATGAAACTGTGTGGCGCCAATACACAGTATTAAGTGTGCCTGACTCTGAGAAAAATGCGTTTGCAAAACAGTTTTTCATATGACTGTTGTGTAAAAAATCTGAGGCTTAAAGAAAAAAAAACAACCAACGGATTAAAAAGTTCTTTACCCAAAACGAAAAAACTAATGTTTGAACATCAAGCAATGGGCACAGAAGCGCCTAGTCTCAAACAGGGAGCACACCGAAATTTTTTCAAAAAAAAATTCACAACAAATAAAGGAACATTTTGGGGAAAAGGGAAACCTTGGTCAAACCCCGTGTTTGTGGCCCAATTCAAACATCATTCTACCCCCGGAGCAAGATGTTGTGAAAGGGAAAACCCCATAGGGCCCATCGTGACTGTTGGTTGTAAAATTGTAAGTGGACTATTACTTTTGTTTGACATCCGGGGTTAGTTTTCAAAAAAGTTTAAACCCGATGTGGACCCTGTCACGTGAAAAGTTTTAAAGGCATTGTAAACGTTTTTTTCCACTAATTTCGTATATCGCCTCCCTCCTCACTCCATTTTCCCCCACCCCACCCTTTCCCTTCCCCCATCCCCCTTTCCCCCATAGTCCCTTTTTTTTTGGGAAAGGGGCCTTATACCTAAAACCCCATAAAATATTGCATTTTTATTTTTTCCCCCCCTCTTCCCCCTCTCCCTCCTTTTTTTTTCCCCTCTCTCTCTTTTTCTCTTTTCCCCCCTTCTTTTTCCTTTTTTTCTCTCTCCTCTCCCTTTTTGAAAATTCAAATTGAATACTAGCAAATTAAAACCTCATACCCAAATAAATGCCTTAATAATAAAGAAATAATAATAAATAAAAAAAAAATAAAAAAGTAAAATTATAATTTAAAAAAATAAAAGGGAAAAAAAAAAAAGGAATATTTATAACCAGAAGTTTTGGGAATTATTAAAAAATTATTAGGGATAACTAGACGTTTTTTAAATTTCCCTAGAGCAAAAATGAAAAAGGAAAAAAAGAAAGGGAAAGAAGGAAAAGGAAGGAAAAAGGGGGAAAGGGAAGGAAGGGAAAAGGGAAAAAACCAAAAAAAAAAAGAGAATAAAAAAAATGGAAAAAAAACCCCAAACTCACGGGGAAAAGTGAAAAAAGATTTAAAAACGTAGTTAGTTAGTTAGTTTAGTTTCGTTAGTTAGTTGTTAGTTAGTTAGTTAGTTAGTAGTTAGTTTTTTTTTAGTAGTTGGGGTTGTTTTTGTTGTTAGTTAGTTAGTTCTATTTTTGAAATTTTTTATCCCTCTCTAACGTCTTCTGGGAAAACAATCCCCCCTGTCTTACATTTGTTCTTATTTTTTTTTTATCTTCCCATTTCTATTCTTTGTTTTTTTTTCCTTTCATTTTTTTATTTTATTTTTTTATATTTGTATGTTAAAATTTTTTTCCCTTTTTTTTTTAAAAAAAACAATTTTCAAATTGAGACAAAAAGAAAGGGCTCTTTTCTACTTTTGTCTGGTGAAGCCAAAAAAAAAAAAAGAGATAAACCTTTTTCTATTAACTAACTAAAATTTTTAAAGCTAAAATACATTTTAAAAAACTAACAAATCTTAATTAAATAATTTTTTCAAAAAAATTTTTTTTTCAATTTTTTTTTTTCAATTTTTTTTTTGCCGGGGCCGGATCGCCCCCCAAATTTTTGGAGGGGGGGGCCCTTGAAGGCTGCCTTTTCAGACGGATGTCTTCCCCCACGCTAACAACACCCTTACATTAAAAAAAATTTTTATGCCTTATAAGCATTTTTTTCCCCCCTAACAGCAGCTAGTTAAATATTCATTGTTTCCTACAAAAGTCTGTTGAAATGCCTGTTAGGATTTCCCGGAACTTTAAAAGTATGCTAAAACTCAGCACTGAAAAAAACCTACCCCCTTAAAAACAAAGGCAAGGAAACCACATTTCGTGCCTAAATTTAATACTAAAACCCCGATTTTTCCCCTGTCACTTATACCACAGCCCATGCGGGACGCAAAAGGCCCCCTCCAGCTAAACGGGGATAAACACTGTAAACACAAAGAAGCCAAGGGAGGCAAGGCAGCCTTTTTCATCCCCCATCGGTTTTTTTTTGCAACCCCTTGCCCAGTTTTTTTCTATGGTGCGAGTGCGTGAAAAAAATTGTTTTTGTAAAAGTGTGACAATGATCACGTTTGCTTTTTCTGTTTCCAGCTTTGATGCCCCTTCAAAAAAATGAAGGAAATCACATGAAACTGGTGGCGCCAATACCAGTATTTAAGGTCCCTTGACCTGAGAAAATGGTAGCAAAACAGATTTGCTAGATGTTAGTTTTAAAAAACTGAAGGCATGAACGGGAAAATAATACAACCAACGTGTTTAAAATGATTCTTTTACCCAACACAGAGAAAACTAATGTTAAACTAAAGCACATGTGGCCAGACAGGCCTAGTTTCACCTAGCAGCACACCAAAATTTGTCAACAAAAATTCACACAAAAATAATGCAAAATGGGAAAGGGGGAAGCCCTTTGGGTCATCCCTCCGTGTTTGTGGCCAAGTTCAACAATCACTTCTACCGGGAGCAAAGGTTGTAAAAGGAAAATCCTCATAGGACCCCTCGGACTGTTGGTTTTTAAAATTTTAAGGGACTTTTATTTGTGATTTACTTTCCAGGGTTATTTTAAAAAATGTTTAAAACCCCCGATGGGGAAACCATGTAGATGAAAGTTTTTTAAAAGGCTTGTAAACGTTTTTTCACTAAGTTTCGTATATCTGCCCCCCTCCTCATCCATTTCCCCCGCCCCCACCCTACCCTTCCCCATTCCCATTCCTCCATGTCCCCCTTTTTTTTTTTTAATGGGCCTTAATAGCCTTAAAACCCCATTAAATATTGGCATTTATTCTCTTCTCTCTCCTCTCTCTTTCTCTTCTTTCTCTTCCCCTCTTTTCTCCTTCTCTCTCTCTTCTCTCTCTCCTTTCTTTTCTCTTTCTTTTCTTCTTTGGGAAAATTAAAATTGAAAACGTATCAAATAATACCTCTACCCAAAATAAATTTTTAAAAAAAAGAAATATAATAAAAATACAAAAAAATAAAATAAGTAAAAAGTTTAATAAATAAAATAAAGAAAAAACAAGGAATATTCTTTTCCAGAAGTTTTTGGGGAAAATATTAAAAATTCATTAATAAAAGACTTTTCACAATTATACCATGAGCAAATAATGAAAAAAAAAAAAAAAAAAGGGAAAGAAAGGAAGGAAGGAAAAGGAAGGGGAAAAAAAAAAAACCAAAAAGCAAGAGAATAAAAAAAAGGGGAAAACAAAAACCGGCTCACGGTAAAAAGTGAAAAAAAAATTGATTATATTAGTTATTTGTTTTTATTTTATTTTAAGTTAGTTAGTTAGTTAGTTAGTTAGTTAGTAGTTATGTTAGTTAGTTGGGGTTGTTGGTTATTATTTTGTTAGTTTTAATTTTATTTTTATTCTGAAATTTATAATCATTTTCTAAAACGTCTTCATGGCCAATAAAACCCCCCTGCTTACATTGTTCTTATTTCTTTTTTTTCCCCTTTTTCCCATCTCTTCTTTTTTTTTTTGTCCTTTCATTTTTATTTTTTTTTTTATTTTTATTTTTAAATACACATTTTTTTTTTTTTTTTTTTAAAAAAAGACAATTCAAATTGAGACAACAGAAAAGGGTCTTTACTACTGTGTTGGGGAAAAAGCCAAAAAAAAAAAAAAAAATTAAACTTATTCTATAATTTTAAAACTAATTAAAAGCTAACTAATCCCTAACTAACAAAACTATTTAAATTACTTTTAACTAACTAAATTTTACTTTTTTTCTTCACATTTTTTTCTTAAATTTTTTTTCTTTCCGGGGGGATCGAACCCCACTTTTGGGGGGGGGGGCGTCTGAAGGGTGCCTTTTTAGACGGATGTCTTCCCCCCTGCTAACAGACACCTACTTCATTTGGAATTTAGCCCCTTTTAAGTTCACTTTTTCCTCCCTAACCAGAGCTAGTTAAATATTCAGTTTTGTTTCCTCACAAATCGTTTATGCCCGTTAGGGGCCCCGGAAAATTTGAAAATATGTGAATCAGCCCGGAAATACCATCCCTTCAAATGAAGGCAAAGGGAAAACCCCATTTTTCGTGCTGAGGTCAATCTATAACCGATTTTTCCTGCACGTTACTACCCCCAGCGTCCTGCTGTGATCGCAAAAGGCCCCCCCAGCTAAACAGGGTAAAAATGTAAACACAGAAAAACCAAAGGGGAGGAAAAACAGCCTTTCATCTCCAAGGTTTTTTTTTGCCCAAATCTGCCCAGTTTGTTCTATGGTGTGTTGACGTAAAAAATTGTTTATATGAAAAAAATGTAGTGACAATGATCATCGTTTGCCCGCTTCTGTTTCCAGTTTTGATGACCTCAAAAAAATGAAGGGAAAAACAATGAAACTGTGTGGGGGCCCAAAACACAGTATTAAGTGTGCCAGACTTGAGAAAAAAATTTCGTAGCAAAACAGTTTTTCATATGACTGTTGTGTAAAAAATATGAAGGATGAAAAGGAAAATAAAACAACCAACTGATTAAAAAGTCTTTACCAACACAGAGAAAACTAATGTTAGAACATCAAGCACATGTGGACAGACAGGGACT
>JAMYXO010008596.1:0-5000 GCA_033310375.1 Conus canariensis
GTAGCTGTACTGTACCCCAGTAGGGGCTACTGGCAGTGTAGCTGTACTGTTCCCCAATAAGGGATACTGGCAATATAGCTGTACTGTGCCCCAGTTGGGGGATACTGGCAGTGTAGCTGTACTGTGCACCTGTAAGGGATACTGGCAGTGTAGCTGTACTGTACCCCAGTAGGGGGATACTGGCAGTGTAGCTGTACTGTACCCCAGTAGGGGGATACTGGCAGTGTAGCTGTACTTTGCGCCAGTGGGGGGATACCGGCAGTGTAGCTGTACTGTGCCCCAGTGGGGGATACTGGCAGTATAGCTGTACTGTGCCCCAGTAGGGGGATACTGGCAGTGTACTGTACTATGCCCCAGTAGGGGGATACTGGCAGTGTAGCTGTACTGTGCCCCAGTAGGGGGATACTGGCAGTGTAGCTGTACTGTACCCCGTAGGGGGATAGTGGTAGTGTAGCTGTACTGTACCCCGTAGGGGATAGTGGAAGTGTAGCTGTACTCTACCCCGTAGGGTGATACTGGCAGTGTAGCTGTACTGTACCCCGTAGGGGGATAGTGGCAGCGTAGCTGTACTGTAACCCGTAGGGGATACTGGCAGTGTAGCTGTACTGTTACCCAGTAGGGGATACTGGCAGTGTAGCTGTACTGTACTCCAGTCGCAGGATAATGGCAGTGTAGCTGTAGTGTGCCCCAGTAGGGAGATACTGGCAGTGTAGCTGTACTGTACCCCGTAGGAGGATAGTGGCAGTGTAGCTGTACTGTACCCCATAGGGGATAGTGGCAGTGTAGCTGTACTGTTACCCTGTAGGGGATACTGGCAGTGTAGCTGTACTGTACCCCATAGGGGGATACTGGCAGTGTAACTGTACTGTACCCTAGTAGGGGGATACTGGCAGTGTAGCTATACTGTACCACAGTAGGGGGATACTGGCAGTGTAGCTGTACTTTGCCCCAGTGGGGGATACTGACAGTGTAGCTGTACTGTGCCCCAGTGGGGCGATACTGGCAGTGTAGCTGTACTGTGCCCCAGTAGGGGGATACTGGCAGTGTAGCTGTACTATGCCTCAGTAGGGGGATACTGGCAGTGTAGCTGTACTTTGCCCCAGTAGGGGGATACTGGCAGTGTAGCTGTATTGTACCCCGTAGGGGATACTGGTAGTGTAGCTGTACTTTGCCCCAGTAGGGGATACTGGCAGTGTAGCTGTATTGTACCCCGTAGGGGGATAGTGGTAGTGTAGCTGTACTGTACCCCGTAGGGGGATAGTGGCAGTGTAGCTGTACTGTACCCCAGTAGGGGATAGTGGCAGGGTAGCTGTACTGTACCCCGTAGTGGGATAGTGGCAGCGTAGTTGTACTGTACCCCGTAGTGGGATACTGGCAGTGTAGCTGTACTGTGCCCCAGTATGGGGATACTGGCAGTGTAGCTGTACTTTACTCCAGTCGCGAGATAGTGGCAGTGTAGCCGTAGTGTGCCCCAGTAGGGGATACTGGCAGTGTAGCTGTACTGTACCCCGTAGGGGGATAGTGGCAGTGTAGCTGTACTGTACCCCATAGGGGGATAGTGGTAGTGTAGCTGTACTGTACCCCAGTAGGGGATACAGGCAGTGTAGCTGTACTTTACCTCGTAGGGGGATAGTGGCAGCGTACCTGTATTGTACCTCGTAGTGGGATACTGGCAGTGTAGCTGTACTGTGCCCCAGTAAGGGGATACTGGCAGTGTAGCTGTACTGTACTCCAGTCGCGGGATAGTGGCAGTGTAGCTGTAGTGTGCCCCAGTAGTGGGATACTGGCAGTGTAGCTGTACTGTACCCCGTAGGGGGATACTGGCAGTGTAGCTGTAGTGGTACCTTAAGATTGATCAGTACCTTTGCTTACAATTAGGAGATCGGCGTTCACTCTGTCCTGGACCAGTGTGACTTGGACTGCCCTCCACAGTGTGATACCATCAGTCCATGGACGGACAGCACTAAACTGCAACAAGCCTACAACGAAGATCACAATGACTGGCGACCGGACAAACTGCTGGACCACTGGGCTGACAAACCTACGACTGGAAAGATCACTGGTCAGACTGACTTCTGTCAGGGGACAATCTGCCCCCAAGACTAGACACTGATATATTGTTCAAGACAACTCCACATAAAATACAACAGCGGAAATTCTGCTCTGTTGTCACAACCGAAATTGCAAACACAACGAGCACTTGAATCGGAGATCCAGAGTCAACAGGGTTTGTACAAATCACTCATAGTTGACAGCTCCTGACTTGAGCTCCATCTGTTACAATGAAGAATCAAACCCCCATTCCTTGAGAGTCTAGTGGACGTGGAAGGCTCACTAAAGTGAAGGACAAGAGCTATTTCTACTGCCCCTCCTCCGATTTATGCTGGTTCAACAATAACACATAATCAGATGGGCAAACAGAGCAGAGCTCTCCTTTCTACTACCAACGGTTTTTTCACTGTTAAATGAAAGACCTTTTAATATGGTTTTTCCTTATTTTTACAAAATAAATATGTTTCAAAATAAATTATTGACCAGGTTCTAATGGGCCAGAATGACGTTTTCTTCATTAGGCCAGTCTGAGATATTACCTTCACATCTCTCTTTATTAGACAGAAATTGGCTGGTCCTTTGTAATCCTGCAGTGTAGTGTCAGGCTGGTCTTAAACATTACCTTTAAATATCCCTTTAGTAGACCAAAATGTGCTGGTCCTAACAATCCTGCAGTGTAGTGTCAGGCTGGTCTCCTTCAAATATCCCTTTAGTAGACAGAAACTGGCTGGTCCTTTATAATCCTGCAGTGTAGTATCAGACTGGTCTTAAACATTACCTTCAAACATCTCTTTAGTAGACAGAAATGAGCTGGGCCTAAGAATCCTGTAGTGTAGCATCAGGCTGGTCTCCAACATTACCTTCAAATATCCCTTTGGTAGACAGAAATGTGCTGGGCCTAAGAATCCTGCAGTGTAGTATCAGGCTGGTCTCCTTCAAATATCCCTTTAGTAGAGAGAAATGCGCAGGGCCTAACAATCCTGCAGTATAGTGTTTTTGCTGTTTTCCCTCAACATTTTTCCACTTTCTCACCACAGTCCACAGTCCAGTTGCAAAACATAGCTAGTACCTCTCTAGTAAAAAAAAATGGAATGGATAAATAAATGAATGGATGAATAAATAAATAGATAAATGAACAAATAAAGAAATAGATAAATAAACAAATAGTAAATGAATGGATTAAACTTTGCCCTTTGTGTAGAAATCAGGAAAACGTTTCTGGATGTTTGATGTGCCTGTCACAGGCTTGTCGTTAAACAAACAAACAAACAAAAGTAGAGGCATGCGACCTCGCATCATCCCCAACGCACTATCCCGCTGATCAGTCTGTCCACCGCAACAACTGACCATCCGCCAGGTGATAAGCCTGTCAACAGTTGGTTGTCGCTCACTTCATTCAGTGGGTTCACTGTATGCCAGCGGCACTCTGTCAACAGTTGGTTGTCGTTCACTTCATTCAGTGAGTTCACTGTATGCCAGCGGCACTCTGTCAACAGTTGGTTGTCGCTCACTTCATTCGGTGAGTTCACTGTATGCCAGCGGCGCTCTGTCAACAGTTGGTTGTCGTTCACTTCATTCAGTGAGTTTACTGTATGCCAGCAGCACTCTGTCAACAGTTGGTTGTCGTCCACTTCATTCAGTGAGTTCACTGTATGCCAGCGGCACTCTGTCAACAGTTGGTTGTCGCTCACTTCATTCAGTGAGTTCACTGTATGCCAGCGGCACTCTGTCAACAGTTGGTTGTCGCTCACTTCATTCAGTGAGTTCACTGTATGCCAGCGGCACTCTGTCAACAGTTGGTTGTCGCTCACTTCATTCAGTGAGTTCACTGTATGCCAGCGGCACTCTGTCAACAGTTGGTTGTTGCTCACTTCATTCAGTGACGTCACTGTATGCCAGCGGCACGCTTTCCGTGACGAGGTGGGCCAAGACACAAGAGACTGACAGACGAACACAAGACATGGAAATCCTCTTTTCATTTGACTGCATAAGTAATTCATCTTTTCCGTCGACGTACGTTTTTCATAAAATAAACACGTGATTTATGTTTTCCATCGAAGTCTTCTTTTCATAAATTGACATGTAGGTGATTCATGTTTTTCGTCGACATACACTTCATACAGGAACACACAAGTCATTCATATTTTCTGTTGGTGTACTATATCATGTATGATACACAGATAATTTCATGTATAAACATATGAGTAATTTATGTTTTTCATCGAAATACTCTTTTCATATACGAACGCATAAGTAATTTATGTTTCCATCGACATGCGCCCTTCATATATGTACACATAATTAATTTTTGCTTTCCATCGACAAACTCTTTCCACATATGAACACATAATTATTTTTTGTTTTCCATCGACAAACTCTTTTGACATATGAACACATAATTAGTTTTTGTTTTCCATCGAAAAACTCTTTTTACATATGAACGCGTAATAATTTTTTTGATTTTCATCGACACACTCTTTCCACATATGAACACATACTCATTTATTTTGTTTTCCATCGACAAACTCTTTTCCACATATGAACACATAATTAATTTTTGTTTTCCCATCTACAAACTCTTTTGACATATGAACACATAAATCATTAACGTTTTCTGTCGACATGCTCTGTCATATATGGCAACACATGACTCGACCAGGGTCTTAGGAACACTTCCTGATGGACATCAAGTTTGAGGTGTTTCTTTCCAGCAGAAGAACACATTCATCTTCTTTTACCACTGAATGGCCCCCAAGGGGAAAGATGTCCTTCACGTCTAGCAACACTCATGGATCATTCTCTCTGACTCTCTGTCTCTTATCGACCCAGATCCAGATTATCTGAGGTTTGTGACATCAGAGAGGGAGAGAGAGAGAGAGAGAGAGAGAGAGAGAGAGAGAGAGAGAGAGAGAGAGAGAGGGGGGGGGGAGAGGGGGGTTAAAACATAA